>JAVSCE010002856.1:0-40832 GCA_032199065.1 Smutsia gigantea
AAACTGAAATGATCAGGGCTTCGGAGACCCTCCCCATCCCAGTGTGTGGCTGAATCTTGTCTCCCTGTTCTAAAGGGTGAGCGCCATCACTTTTTTTTAAAGGTATCATTGGTATATACTTACGAAGGTTTCACAAGAAAAACAATGTGGTAACTACATTCACCCTTATTATCGAGTCCCCCTCATACCCCACTGCAGTCACTGTCCATTAGTGTAGTAAGATCCCAGAGTCCCTACTTGTCTATGCTACACTGTCGTCCTCTTGACCCCCCACACACCATGTGCACTAATATGATACCCCTCAATCCCCTTCTCCCTCCTCCCACCCACCATCCCCCATCCCTCCCCTTTAGTAACCTTAGTCCCTTCTTGGAGTCTGTGACTCTGCTGCTATTTTCTTCCTTCAGTTTTGCTTCGTTGTTATACTCCACAAATGAGGGAAATCATTTGGTATTTGTCTTTCTCTGTCTGACTTATTTCACTGGGCATAATATCCTCTAGCTCCATCCATGTTGTTGCAAATGGTAAGATTTATTTCTTATGGCTGAATAGTTTCCATTCTGTATATGTACCACCTCTTCTTTATCCATTCGTCCACTGATGGACACTTAGGTTGCTTCCATATCTTGGCTATTGCAAATAATGCTGTAATAAACATAGGGGTGCATGTCTTTTTTTTTTTTTTGGTGAGTACTTTATTTATTTATTTAATTATTTAATATAATTTATTTTATTATCATTAATTTACAATTACATGTGCAATATTACGATTATTAAACTACCCCTTCATCAGGTCCTCCCCCACCAACCCCATTACAGTCACTGTCCATCAGCGTAGTGAGATGCTATAGAATCACTACTTGTCTTCTCTGAGTTGTACTGCCCTCCCCGTGCCCCCCCAACATTACATCTGCTAATCGTAATGCCCCTTTTCCCCTCTTCTCCCTCCCTTCCCGCCCATTTTCCCCAGTCCCTTTCCCTTTGGTAACTATTAGTCCGTTCTTGGGTTCTGTGAGTCTGCTGCTGTTTTGTTCCTTCAGTTTTTTTCTCAGTTCTTATACTCCACATATGAGTGAAATTATTTGGTACTTGTCTTTTTCGGCTTGGCTTATTTCACTGAGCATAATACCCTCTAGCTCCATCCATGTTATTGCAAATGGTAGGATTTGTTTTCTTCTTATGGCTGTATAATATTCCATTGTGTATATGTACCACATCTTCTTTATCCATTCATCTACTGATGGACACTTAGGCTGTTTCCATTTCTTGGCTATTGTAAATAGTGCTGCGATAAACATAGGGGTGCATCTGTCTTTTCAAACTGGGCTGCTGCATTCTTAGGGTAAATTCCTAGGAGTGGAATTCCTGGGTCAAATGGTATTTCTATTTTGAGTTTTTTGAGGAACCTCCATACTGCTTTCCACAATGGTTGAATTAATTTGCATTCCCAACAGCAGTGTAGGAGGGTTCCCTTTTCTCCACATCCTCACCAACATTTGTTGTTGTTTGTGTTTTGGATGTTGGCTATCCTCACTGGGGTGAGGTGGTATCTCACTGTGGTTTTAATCTGCATTTCTCTGATGATTAGCAATGTGGAGCATCTTTTCATGTGCCTGCTGGCCATCTGAATTTCTTCTTTGGAGAAGTGTCTATTCATATCCTCTGCCCATTTCTTAATTGGACTATTTGCTTTTTGTTTGTTGAGGTGCGTGAGTTCTTTATATATTTGGATGTCAACCCCTTATCGGATATGTCATTTATGAATATATTCTCCCATACTGTAGGATGCCTTTTTGTTCTTCTGATTATGTCCTTTGCTGTACAGAAGCTTTTTAGCTTGATGTAGTCCAATTTGTTCATTTTTGCTTTTGTTTCCCTTGCCTGAGGAGATGCACTCATGAAAAAGTTGCTCATGTTTATATTCAAGAGATTTTTGCCTATGTTTTCTTCAAAGAGTTTTATGGTTTCATGACTTACATTCAGGTCTTTGATCCATTTCAAGTTTACTTTTGTGTATGGAGTTAGACAATAATCCAGTTTCATTCTCTTGCATGTACCTGTCCAGTTTGCCAACACCAGTTGTTGAAGAGGCTGTCATTTCCCCATTGTATGTCCATGGCTCCTTTATCATATATTAATTGACCATATATGATTGGGTTTATATCTGGGCCCTGTAATCTGTTCCATTGGTCTATGGGTCTTTTCTTGTGCCACTACCAAATTGTCTTGATTACTGTGGCTTTGTAGTAGAGCTTGAAGTTGGGAAGTGTAATCCCCCCAGCTTTATTCTTCCTTCTCAGGATTGCTTTGGCTATTCGGGGTCTTTTGTGGTTCCATATGAATTTTAGAACTATTTGCTGTAGTTTGTTGAAGAATGCTGTAGGTATTTTGATAGGGATTGCACTGAATCTCTAGATTGCTTTAGGCAGGATAGCCATTTTGACAATATTTATTCTTCCTAACCATGAGCACAGGATGTGTTCCCATTTATTGGTATCTTCTTTAATTTCTCTCATGAGTGTCTTGTAGTTTTCAGGGTATAGGTCTTTCACTTCTTTCATTAAGTTTATTCCTAGGTATTTTATTCTTTTTGATGCAATTGTGAATAGAATTGTTTTCCTGATTTCTCTTTCTCCTAGCTCATCGTTAGTGTATAGGAATGCAATAGATTTCTGCGTATTAATTTTGTATCCTGCAACTGTGCTGAATTCAGATATTAGATCTAGTAGTTTTGGAGTGGATTCTTTAGGGTTTTTTATGTACAATATCACGTCATCTGTAAACAGTGACAGTTTAACTTCTTGACCAATCTGGATGCCTTTTATTTCTTTATGTTGTCTGATTGCTCTGGCCAGGACCTGCAGAACTATGTTGAATAAAGTGGGCAGAGTGGGCAACCTTGTATTATTCCTGATCTTAAAGGAAAAGCTGTCAGCTTCTCACTGTTAAATATGATGTTGGTTGTGGGTTTGTCATATCTGGCCTTTATTATGTTGAGGTACTTGCCCTCTATACACATTTTGTTGAGAGTTTTTATCATGATTGGATGTTGAATTTTGTCAAATGCTCTTTCAGCACCTATGGAGATGGTCATGTGGTTTTTGTCTTTCTTTTTGTTGATGTGATGCATGATGTTGATGGATTTTCGAATATTGTACCATCCTTGCATCCCTGGAATAAATCCTACTTGATCATGATGAATGATATTTTTTATGTATTTTTGAATTTGGTTTGCTAATATTTTGTTGAGTATTTTTGCATCTATGTTCATCAGGGATATTGGTCTGTAATTTTCTTTCTTTGTGGTGTCTTTGCTTGGTTTTGGTATTAGAGTGATGCTGGCCTCATAGAATGAGTTTGGGAGTATTCCCTCCTCTTCTACTTTTTGGAAGTCTTTAATGAGGATGGGATTAGGTCTTTACTAAATGTTTGATAAAATTCAGAGTGAAGCCATCTGGTCCACGGGTTTTGTTCTTAGGTAGTTTTTTGATTACCAGTTCAATTTTGTTGCTGGTAATTGGTCTGTTCAGATTTTCTGTTTCTTCCTGGGTCAGCCATGGAAAGTTGTATTTTTCTAGAAAGTTGTCTCTTTCTTCTAGGTTGTCCAGTTTGTTAGCATATAATTTTCCATAATATTCTCTAATAATTCTTTGTATTTCTGTGGTGTCCGTAGTGATTTTTCCTTTCTCATTTCTGATTCTGTTTATCTGTGTTGACTCTTTTTTTTCTACTTTATTACATGTCTTTTCTTTTTTTTTTCATATAATTTATTTTGGTATCATTAATCTACAATTACATGTGCAATATTATGGTTATTAAACTACCCCTTCATCAGGCCCCGCCACCAAACCCATTACAGTCACTGTCCATCAGCATAGTGAGATGCTATAGAATCACTACTTGTCTTCTCTGAGTTGTACAGCCCTCCCCGTGCCCCCCCAACATTACATCTGCTAATTGTAATGCCCCTTTTTCCTTCTTATCCCTCCCTTCCCACCCATTTTCCCCAGTCCCTATCTCTTTGGTAACTATTAGTCCATTCTTGGGTTCTGTGAGTCTGCTGCTATTTTGTTCCTTCAGTATGTTTTCTTTGTTCTCATACTCCACATATGAGTGAAATCATTTGATACTTGTCTTTTTCGGCTTGGCTTATTTCACTGAGCATAATACCCTCTAGCTCCATCCATGTTGTTGCAAATGTCTGGATTTGTTTTCTTCTTATGGCTGAATAATATTCCATTGTGTATATGTACCACCTCTTCTTTATCCATTCATCCACTGATGGACACTTAGGTTGCTTCCATTTCTTGGCTATTGTAAATAGTGCTGCAATAAACATAGGGGTGCATCTGTCTTTTCAAACTGGGCTGCTGCATTCTTAGGGTAAATTCCTAGGAGTGGAATTCCTGGGTCAAATGGTATTTCTATTTTGAGTTTTTTGAGGAACCTCCTTACTATTCTCCACAATGGCTGAACTAATTTGCATTCCCACCAGCAGTGTAGGAGGTTTCCCTTTTCTCCACATCCTCGCCAACATTTGTTGTTGTTTGTGTTTTGGATGTTGGCCATCCTCACTGGTGTGAGGTGATATCTCATTGTGGTTTTAATCTGCATTTCTCTGATGATTAGCGATGTGGAGCATCTTTTCATGTGCCTGTTGGCCATCTGAATTTCTTCTTTGGAGAAGTGTCTATTCATGTCCTCTGCCCATTTCTTTTTTTTTTTAATATAATTTATTTTATTATCATTAATTTACAATTACATGTTCAATATTACGATTATTAAACTACCCCTTCATCAGGTCCCCCCCACCAAGCCCATTACAGTCACTGTCCATCAGCGTAGTGAGATGCTATAGAATCACTACTTGTCTTCTCTGAGTTGTACTGCCCTCCCCGTGCCCCCCCAACATTACATCTGCTAATCGTAATGCCCCTTTTTCCCTCTTATCCCTCCCTTCCCGCCCATTTTCCCCAGTCCCTTTCCCTTTGGTACCTATTAGTCCGTTCTTGGGTTCTGTGAGTCTGCTGCTGTTTTGTTCCTTCAGTTTTTTTCTTTGTTCTTATACTCCACATATGAGTGAAATCATTTGATACTTGTCTTTTTGGCTTGGCTTATTTCACTGAGCATAATACCCTCTAGCTCCATCCATGTTGTTGCAAATGGTAGGATTTGTTTTCTTCTTATGGCTGAATATTATTCCATTGTGTATATGTACCACATCTTCTTTATCCATTCATCTACTGATGGACACTTAGGTTGCTTCCATTTCTTGGCTATTGTAAATAGTGCTGCAATAAACATAGGGGTGCATCTGTCCTTTCAAATTGGGCTGCTGCATTCTTAGGGTAAATTCCTAGGAGTGGAATTCCTGGGTCAAATGGTATTTCTATTTTGAGTTTTTTGAGGAACCTCCATACTGCTTTCCACAATGGTTGAACTAATTTGCAGTCCCACCAGCAGTGTAGGAGGGTTCCCTTTTCTCCACATCCTCGCCAACATTTGTTGTTGTTTGTGTTTTGGATGTTCTCTGCCCATTTCTTAATTGGATTATTTGCTTTTTGTTTGTTGAGATGCATGAGTTCTTTATATATTTTGGATGTCAACCCTTTATCAGATACGTTATTTATTAATATATTCTCCCATACTGTAGGATGTCTTTTTGTTCTACTGATGGTGTCCTTTGCTGTACAGAAGCTTTTCAGCTTGATATACTCCCACTTGTTCATTTTTGCTTTTGTTTCCCTTGCCCGAGGAGATATGTTCATGAAGAAGTCGCTCATGTTTATGTCCAAGAGATTTTTGCCTATGTTTTTTTCTAGGAGTTTTATGGTTTCATGACTTACATTCACGTCTTTGATCCACCTTGAGTTTACCTTTGTGTATGGGGTTAGACAGTAGTCCAGTTTCATTCTCTTACATGTAGCTGTCCAGTTTTTCCAACACCAGCTGCTGAAGAGGCTGTCATCTCCACCACTGTATATCCAAGGCTTCTTTATCAAATATTAATTGACTGTATATGTTTGGGTTAATGTTTGTATTTTCTATTCTGTTCCACTGGTCTGTGGGTCTGTTTTTGTGCCAATACCAAATTGTCTTGATTACTGTGGCTTTGTAGTAGAGCTTGAAGTCAAGGAGCATAATTCCCCCTGTTTTATTCCTCCTTCTCAGGATTGCTTTGGCTTTTCGGGGTCTTTTGTGGTTCCATATGAATTTTAGAATTGTTTGTTCCAGTTCATTGAAGAAAGTTGTTGGTAGTTTGATAGGGATTGCGTTGAATCTGTAGATTGCTTTAGGTGTTATAGCCATTTTGACAATATTTATTCTTCCCACCAAGAGCATGGGATGCATTTCCATTTGTTAGTGTCCTCTTTAATTTCTCTTAGGAGCGTCTTGTAGTTTTCAGAGTATAGGTCTTTCACTTCCTTGGTTAGGTTTATTCCTAGGTATTTTATTCTTTTTTATGCAATTGTGAATGGAATTGTTTTCCTGATTTCTCTTTCTGTTACATCATCATTAGTGTATAGGAAAGCAACAGATTTCTGTGTGTTAATTTTGTATCCTGCAACTTTTCTGAATTCAAATATTAGTTCTAGTAGTTTTGGAATGGAGTCTTTAGGGTTTTTTATGTACAGTATCATGTCATCTGCAAATAGTGACAATTTGACTTCTTCTTTACCTATCTGGATGCCTTGTATTTCTTTTTTTTTGCCTGATTGCTGTGGCTAGGACCTCCACTACTATGTTGAATAACAGTGGAGAGAATGGGCATCCATGTCTTGTTCTCGATCTTAGATGAAAAGCTTTCAGCTTCTCACTGTTAAGTATGATGTTAGCTGTGGGTTTGTCATATATAGCCTTTATGATGTTGAGGTACTTGCCATCTATACCCATTTTGTTGAGAGTTTTAATCAGGAATGGATGCTGAATTTTGTCAAATGCTTTTTAGCATCTATGGAGATGATCATGTGGTTTTTGTTCTTCTTTTTGTTGACGTGGTGGATGATGTTGATGGATTTTCGAATGTTGTACCATCCTTGCATCCCTGGGATGAATCCCACTTGATCATGGTGTATGATCCTCTTGATGTATTTTTGAATTCGGTTTGCTACATTTTGTTGAGTATTTTTGCATCTACGTTCATCAGGGATATTGGTCGGTAGTTTTCTTTTTTGGTGAGGTCTTTGCCTGGTTTTGGTATTAGAGTGATGCTGGCTTCATAGAATCAGTTTGGAAGTATTCCCTCCTCTTCTGTTTTTTGGAAAATTTTAAGGAGAATCGGTGTTATTTCTTCTCTATATGTCTGGTAGAATTCAGAGGTGAATCCATCTGGTCCGGGGGTTTTGTTCTTGGGTAGTTTTTTGATTACCGCTTCAATTTCGTTGCTGGTGATTGGTCTGTTCAGTTTTTCTTTTTCTTGTTTGGTCAGTCTTGGAACATTGTACTTTTCTAAGAAGTTGTCCATTTCTTCTATGTTTTCCAGCTTGTTAGCATATAGATTCTCATAATATTCTCTTATAATTCTTTGTATTTCTGTGGGGTCCATCGTGATTTTTCCTTTCTCATTTCTGATTCTGTTTATGTTTGTAGATTCTCTTTTTCTCTTAATGAGTCTGGCTAATGGTTTATCTATTTTGTTTGTTTTTTCAAAGAACCAGCTCTTGGTTTCATTGATTTTTTTCTATTGTTTTATTCTTCTCAATTTTATTTATTTCTTCTCTGATCTTTATTATGTCCCTCCTTCTGGTGACTTTGGGCTTCACTTGTTGTTCTTTTTCCAATTTCAGTAATTGTGTCTTTAGACTATTCATTTGGGAATGTTCTTCCTTCTTTAAATAGGCCTCGATTGCAATATACTTTCCTCTTAGAACTGCCTTTGCTGTGTCCCACAGAATTTGTGGCTTTGTGTTATTGTTGTCATTGGTCTCCAAATATTCTTTGATCTCTGTTTTAATTTGGTCGTTGACCCACTGATTATCTAGGAGAATGTTGTTAAGTCTCCATGTATTTATGAGCCTTTTTGTTCTTTTTCTAAAATTTCTTTCTAGTTTTATACCTTTGTGATCTTAGAAGCTGGTTGGTGGAATTTCAATATTTTTGACTTTACTGTGGTTCTTTTTGTGGCCTAGTATGTGGTCTACTCTGGAAAACGTTTCATGTGCACTTGAGAAGAATGTGTATCCTGTTGCTTTTGGGTGTAGAGTTCTGTAGATGTCTGTTAGGTCCATCTGTTCTAGTGTGTTGTTCAGTGCCTCTGTGTCTTTACTTATTTTCTGTCTGGTTGATCTGTCCTTTGGAGTGAGTGGTGTGTTGAAGTCTCCTAAAATGAATGCATTGCTGTCTATTTCCTCCTTTAATTCTGTTAGTATTTGTTTCACATATGCTGGCGCTCCTGTGTTGGGTGCATATATATTTATAATGGTTATATCTTCTTGTTGGACTGACCCCTTTATCATTATGTAATGTCCTTCTTTATCTCTTGCTACTTTCTTCGTTTTCAAGTCTATTTTGTCTGATACAAGTACTGCAACACCTGCTTTTTTCTCCTTGTTGTTTGCATGAAATATCTTTTTCCATCCCTTCACTTTTAGTCTGTGTATATCTTTGGGTTTGAGGTGAGTCTCTTGTAAGCAGCATATAGATGGGTCTTGATTTTTTATCCATTCTGTTAGTCTGTGTCTTTTGATTGGTGCATTCAGTCCATTTACATTTAGGGTGATTATTGATAGATATGTACTTATTGCCATTGCTGGCTTTAGATTCGTGGTTACCAAGGGTTCAAGGGTTGCTTCTTTACTATCTAACAATCTAACTTAACTTTGTTGTTAAGTAATTGTAAACACTGTCTGATGTTTCTTTATTTCTCTCCCTTGTTATTCTTCCTCCTCCCTTCTTTATATACTAGGTGTTTTATTCTTTGCCTTTAGTTAGTATTTGAATGGTCTGCTTTCTTTGCTGTGATTTTATTTTCTCTGGTGACATCTTTTTAGCCTTAGGAGTGCTTCCATCTAGAGCAGTCCATTTACGATATCCTGTAGTGGTGGTTTATGAGAGGCAAACTCTCTCAACTTTCATTTGTCTGGAAATTGTTTAATCCCTCCATCATTTTTAAATGATAATCGTGCGGGATACAGTATTCTTGGTTCGAGGCCCTTCTGTTTCATAACGTTAAATATATCATGCCTTTCTCTTCTGGCCTGTAAGGTTTCTGTTGAGAAGTCTGTTGATAGTCTGATGGGTTTTCCTTTGTAGGTGATCTTTTTTCTCTCTCTAGTTGCCTTTAATACTCTGTCTTTATCTTTGATCTTTGCCATCTTAATTATTATGTGTCTTGGTGTTGTCTTCCTTGGGTCCCTTGTGTTGAGAGATCTGTGGGCTTCCATGGACTGCAAGACTATTTCCTTCCCCAGCAAGGGAAAGTTTTCAGCAATTATTTCTTCAAAGACACTTTCTATCCCTTTTTCTCTCTCTTCTTCCTCTAGTACTCCTATAATGCGAATATTGTTCCGTTTGGATTGCTCACACAGTTCTCTTAATATTCTTTAATTCCTAGAAATCCTTTTATCTCTCTCTGCCTCAGCTTCTCTGTATTCCTGTTCTCTGATTTCTATTCCATTAACAGTGTCTTGCATCTCATCCAGTTTGCTGTTAAGCCCATCGATCGCTTGTCTGATTTCTGCATTGTCTTTCCTCACTTCCCTCACTTCCTCCCTCAGCTCTTGCACATTTCTCTGTAGGTCCACCAGCATGATTATGACTTTAATTCTGAATTCTTTTTCAGGAAGACTGTGCATTTCCATCCCTTCAGACTCCCTCTCTGGGGTTATCTGGTTGATTTTGGTCTGAACCATATTCCTCTGTCTTTTCATGGCTATAGAAGTGGTCACTGGTAGTTGCCACGTATGTCAGCTGGGCTCTTTAAGACTTTTAAAAGAGAAAAAAAAGAAAAAGAAAAAGAAAGAAAGAAAGAAAACAAAAAACAAAGAACAAAACAAAAGAAAAACGCCCACAGGGAGTAGATTCTGTGGGGATGCTGTAGGTGGCGCTGTTGCCCCACTATTCTGTAGCCGTGGCCTCGCTGCACCGCAGGGCCCTTTATTGCTATGGCCGGAGCGGGAACGAATGGGAGGCTGTTGATCTCAGTGAGAAGTGTAAGTACGGCCAGTATGGCCACGCTTCCCCAGTTGCCAGCTATGGCGTCCGAAACTCCCCAGAACTCCCAGCCTGCTGGGCTGACTGTGCCGGGGCGATCCGGCTCCTCTGCTGGGCTCCTGTCTCTTTAAGACCGCTGAAGGAAGTGTGCGCTTTTTTTTTTCCCTTCCCGGGAGCAGGCTGCAAGCACCCTGGCGCGTTCCCTGCTCAGATCCTGCCCCTCTGTCTCTCCAATCTCTGCTCCACTGCGCGATGTGGGTCAGCACTCCCCGTGCAGATCACCAGGGCTGGCTACTTTGCAGGGTGTACTTCCACTCCCTCCTGGCTCTGAATCCTCTCCTCCTGCCGGTGCGCTGGGGTGGGGGAGTGCTCGGGTTCTGCCGGGACACCGATCCGTATCTTACCTGCCTCTTGGGGTGCCGAGTCCTCTCGGGTGTAGCTGCACGCTGTGCGCTTTCCTGTGTATTCTGGTCTCTGTTTTAGCAATAGTTGTATTTGCTGTATTTTCGTAGATAAATATAGTGTTGGGAGATTTCTGCCGCCCTGCTCAAGCCGCCATCTTCCCGGAAGTCCTGACTCTTTTTTTCTTGATAAGTCTGGCTAGGGGTTTATGTATTTTGTTTATTTTCTCAAAGAACCAGCTCCTGCTTTCACTGATCCTTTCTATTGTTTTATTCTTCTCTATTTTATTTATTTCTGCTCTAATCTTTATTATGTCCCTCCTACTGACTTTGGGCTCCATTTGTTCTTTTTTTTCTAATTCCATTATTTGTGATTTTAGACTGTTCATATGGGATTGTTTTTCTTTCCTGAGGTAGGCCTGTATTACAATATACTTCCCTCTTAGCACAGCCTTTGCTGCATCCCACAGATTTTGCAGTGTTGAATTATTGTTGTCATTTGTCTCCATATATTGATTGATCTCTGTTTTTATTTGGTCATTGATCCATTGATTATTTAGGAGCATGTTGTTAAGCCTCCCTGTGTTTGTGGGCTTTTTCATTTTCTTTGCGTAATTTATTTCTAGTTTCATAGCTTTGTGGTCTGGTTGGTACAATTTCAATATTTTTGAGTTTATTGAGGCTCTTTTCGTGGCCTAGTATATGATCTATTCTTGAAAATGTTCCATGTTCACTTCAGAAGAATGTGTATCCTGCTGCTTTTGGGTGAAGTGTTCTATAGATGTCTGTTAGGTCCATCTGTTCTAATGTGTTGTTCAGTGCTTCTGTCTCCTTACTTATTTTCTGTCTGCTTGATCTGTCCTTTGGAGTGAGTGGTGTTGAAGTCTCCTAAAATGAATGCATTGCAATCTAGTTCCACCTTTACATCTGTTAGTATTTGTTTCACATATGTTGGTGATCCTGTGTTGGGTGCATAGATATTTATAATGGTTATATCCTCTTGATGGACTGTCCCCTTTATCATTAATCATTATGTAATGTCCTTCTTTGTCTCGTTACTTTCTTTGTTTTGAAGTCTAATTTGTCTGATACAAGTACTGCAACTCCTGCTTTTTTCTCCCTATTAGTTCCATGAAATAGCTTTTTCCATCCCTTCTCTTTTAGTCTGTATATCTTTTTGGGTTTGAAGTGATTCTCTAGTAGGCAGCGTATAGTTGGGTCTTGTTTTTTTATCCATTCAGTGACTCTATGTCTTTTGATTATCCACCACTCTATTTTAAAGTTGAGTTGTGTCCATGGCTGCAAAGGTCAGAGCCAAAAGACAGAGCCTTTTTTCTCTGATGATCAGGAGCCTTGGCAGAGAAAGATATCTGAGGCCTGAGAATCAGAAATTGGGAAAAGCTGAGTAATTAGGAGCTTCCTGGAGGGTGAATAGCACAAAGTTACAGAATGCTTGGATTCCAGACCCTGTTCTGCTTCCAACTGGCTGTGTGATCTTGGGCCAGTCCCTTCTCTTCTCTAGGCCTCAGTTTCCCTCCTGTACAAGGGGAGCGTCCTTCTAGATGATCTAATAATCTCTTCCCTTCCCCCAGCCTCCTCTTACCCATCTCTACACCACCCCAGCCCAAACTGGCTCTGACATTCCAAATGCCTTGAATTCAGATTTGAAAGCCCCAGGTGGTAGTTGCAACCCATCTCTGAATTTTCTTCTGAGCCCTGGACTGTAGGTCCTGGCAGGGTATCTGGCCTTGGCAGGTTAGAGTCAAGAGAGGGGAGGCCCTGTACCTCTGAGAAGGGCCTCAGGGAGGACTGCATTGTAATGACATCATTCACTCTATGACATCACCGTCTCTCCCACTCCCCTCCTCTCTGATGAGCTGCTCTTGAAACAACCATCAGTTGGAATCCCAAAGGCCTGAGAAAATCTGTTCTCCAGTATCTGCTTCTGATCTTCTGCCTCAGTCAGCAAGAGGTACAATGAAATTGGAATTCGCTGAGAAAAACTACAACAGTTTCTTGCTGCAGAACTTGAACAAACAGAGGAAACACAAAGAGTACTGGGACATGGCCCTGACTGTGGACCATCATGTCTTCTTTGCACATCGCAATGTGCTGGCTGCTGTCTCTCCACTGGTGAAGAGCCTCATCTCCAGCAATGACATGAAGACTACCGATGAGCTCTTTATTACCATTAACTCCAACTACCTGAGTCCAACCACGGTGGACCAGCTCCTGGACTACTTCTACAGCGGCAAGGTGGTCATCTCAGAGCAGAACGTGGAGGAGCTCCTTCGCGGGGCCCAGTATTTTAACACACCGCGACTTCGAATCCACTGTAATGACTTCCTGATGAAGTCCATCCGCGGTACCAATTGCTTGCACTACCTCTTCTTGGCCGAGTTGTTTGAGCTCAAAGAGGTATCAGACTTGGCCTACTCTGGTATTCGCGATAATTTCCATTACTGGGCTAGTCCTGAGGGCTCCATGCACTTCATGCGCTGTCCATCTGTCATCTTTGGCCGCCTGCTCCAAGATGAAAACTTGCATGTGCTCAATGAGGACCAGGCTCTCAGCGCACTCATCAATTGGGTGTACTTCCAGAAGGATGAGCGGGAAAAGTATTTCAAGAAGTTCTTTAATTACATCAATCTTAATGCTGTCTCTAACAAGACACTGATGTTTGCTAGCAACAAGCTGATGGGCATAGAGAACAGCTCAGCCCACGGAACCCTGATTGAGAGTGTTCTCATGGACCGAAAACAGGAGAGGCCATGCAGCTTGCTGGGCTACCAGCGGAAAGGGGCCCTGATTGATTCGGTGGTCATCCTTGGTGGCCAAAAGGCCCATGGCAAGTTCAGTGGTGGGATGTTTGCCTATATCATCCAGGAGAACCTGTGGTTGAGGCTCTCAGAGATGCCCTATCGGGCAGCAGCACTTAGTGCCACCTCTGCTGGCCGCTTCATCTACATCTCTGGTGGCACCACTGAGCAGATTTCAGGGCTGAAGACGGCTTGGCGGTATGACATGGACAGCAACTCCTGGACCAAGTTGCCTGACCTGCCCATTGGGCTTGTCTTCCACACCATGGTGACCTGCAGGGGGACAGTGTACTCGGTGGGTGGGAGCATTGCCCCAAGGCGGTATGTCTCCAACATCTATTGCTATGATGAGCTCAAGGAGGCCTGGTGCCTGTCGGGAAAGATGAGCATCCCTATGGATGCCACAGCTGTGATCACCAAAGGTGACAGGAACCTGTACATTGTCACTGGGCGGTGCTTGGTGAAGGGCTACATGTCCCGGGTTGGAGTTGTGGACTGCTTTGACACAAACACTGGCAACATAGCCCAGTGCATCACCTTCCCCATTGACTTCAACCACCGGCCCCTGCTCTCTTTCCATGAGGACAACATCCTCTGTGTGCACAGCCATCGTCAAAGTGTGGAAATCAACCTGCAGAAAGTAAAGGCCAACAAGACGACCACCTCCGTGCCTCTCTTGCCCAACAACTGCCCCTTGGATGTGTCCCATGCTATCTGCTCCATTGACGACAGCAGAGTGTTTGTATGTGGGGGTGTCACCACACCCAGAGATGCGCAGACAAAGGACTACATCATTAATCCCAGTGCCTACTTGCTGGACCATAAGACAGGCGAGTGGAAGACCCTGGCCCCCCCACCCGAGGCACTGGACTGTCCTGCCTGCTGTCTAGCCAAGCTACCTTGCAAGATTCTTCAAAGGCGTTAAACAACTTTTTAAGTGGGAGAATAAACAAATGCTTTATTATTCACAATTTAATGAGAGAGAGAGGAAGATGGCCTGTTGCTTCCTTCTTAGTGTTCCAGTCTCTTTGTCCTGAAGGTGGCGATCTGGGCTAAGGCTGTTCCCAGTAGGTGGAAATTCAGGGGTCCTCTGTGACTGGAGGGATCCAAGCAGAAGCTGGAAAGGAATCCTGGTGGGTGGGACTGAGACATCTTCTGAGCACTGGACAAGGTGGTATCTGGGAATCCCCCTGTCTTATCTCTCGCGTGGTCACCTCGCTGACACTGGCTAAACTGACAGGTAAAGCATTTGCTTAGAGTACAAAGCCTCAACCTCCTCCAGCACTCACTGGTCCTCCCGGAAAGGGAGGGGAGAGCCCACGGCAGGTCTGGGGAAGAGCCTCATGCCCACTGGTGGGAAAACGTGGTGTGGGCAAGGCTCAGGGATGGGGGCATAGGGAAGGCTGGAGGCAGGGTTACTTGACTGCTGTATTTGTGTACACATCAGACCAGGCAGGTATGATGTGTTTGTGTCTCATTTTATGGTAAAGGTGGGGCGTTACTAAGTAACCCAGTAAGCAGGGTTCATTGAGAACTTTCTCCAGGAATACAAATGTCTGAAGGTTTGGGGTGAAGAGAGGTTAGTAAAGGGAGTTCCGCCTTATCAGGTTTCAGTTACCTGTGGGCACCCTTGGTCCAGAAGCAGATGCTCCTCCTCCTGGTGAGTCTTCAGAAGGTCAATGTATGCTGCTGTAGCACAAATTCGCCTCACTTCAGCTCATCATGCAGGCATTTCATCATCACAGGAAGAAGGATGAGTACAGTACAAGAAGATATTTTGAGAGAGAGACAGAGACCGCATTCACACTTGCACTACACTGTGGTGTTGTACTTGTTCTATTTGACTATTGGTTACTATTAATTTCTTACTGTGCCTAGTTTACACATTAAACACCAGAGAGGGTGGCATCTGGAGTCAGGGGACTCGGTGGTCAGCTAAGCCTGGAGGTGGGGCAAGGGTCCAGGTTCTTGCGCCCTTATATTAAGTAAATTCCCATTAAATGCTCTCTGAGACTCCCTGCCTCACAGCCTTGGTGAGCTTTCCCCAATTTTAACTACCTCAGTTTCCCTTCCATTTATTTGTGTACCTATGTGTAATACTCCACAATTTAGAAGAAACTGAGCAAGTCCTTAAAAAGCATATATAATGCTATTTATCCGTTCACTCATTCATTCATGAGTTTACTTACTCATCCACTCTTCAGTTCTCACATACATGCACGCATACACACACACCATTCACTGAGGCCTCTCTGTGTAGCTCCTTGTTTGAGGTGTTGGGGCCACAGTTTTGACACAGACAACCCATGCCCCAGGAAGGATTATCTGTACCAGTGCCATGCAGCAGGAATACAGTGTGAACCACAGATGTAATTAAAACTTTTATAGTGCCCACATTAAAGTAAAAATAACTGAAGTTAATTTTAATAATACATTTTATTTAACACAATATATCCAAAATATCACTTAAGCAAGCAACGTAAGCACTTATTAATGAGATATCTAAAATTCTTTTTCATGCTAAGTTTGGTATCTGGTGTGTATTTCACACTTACAGCACACTCAGTCTGTACTGACCACACCTAAGGCCTCGGGAGGCTAGTGGCTCGTGTATCAGACAGTGCAGCGCACTAGGTAGTCTCACGGCTCGAATCTGCTCCACTCCCCACCCCCCCACCAGTCCTGCTCAGCCTCGTCTCTGTGACCTCTCTATTGGGTGGCTTCTGTCTTCAGAGCCTACCCTTCTGCCCGGGTCTTACTTTCCTCCTTCTGGGCAAGGACCTTGGACTTCACCGCTGACCCTCTCTCCCCTGGAACTTCTCTCACACTTCTCGCTGCTCCAGCCCTGGGCCACCCCTGCCTCTGCTCACCTCACTGCCACCCCCCAGCTAGAAGAACAGGGTAGATTCATGCAACTAATCCCAGCTGCCTTACCTCCACCGACCAGGCTGCGCTGACCACTGAGTCCCCTCTTCCTGACTCCAGGTGCCATTCCCCACAGCTGATTCTCCAACCTTCTCCTTCTCTCCCCTCTTTCTCAAGCCACTTAACTCTCATTGTGCCACCAGCTCTCTAGAGAAATAAAGGTCAGATGACTTGATATCCATGAACAATCCCATGTCCACCAAAAGTCTCTCCAGAATTTCTGCTGCTTTTCTGCATCTCAGAGGATGAGTCCATGAATCAAAGCTGATCCCTCCCATCTCTCCATTCAGTCACTTCACGACTTCTCAGGCTCCTACATTCTCTCTCTCACATCTCCTTCCTGATCTCTCCTCTTCAGCCCATAAATATTCTCAAGTTTCTTCTGTTCTGAAAACAAGCTCTCCTGAGCTCTGAGGTCTACCTCCGGCTATGTGCCCATCTCTTTCCTCAGTTGAGCTTCCTAAATGTTGTCAATGGTCTCTGCCTCCATCTTTCACTTCCAGATCAGTCTCTAACCATCTGTTCCCCCCATGCCACTGAACTGTGTCCTGACAACATTGTTCTCTTTGTCCTTTTTTCAGTCATGTTTCTTCCCCTTGCAGTACTGGGTAGTATGGGCCACTCCCGCCTGCCACTGAATCACTAGGGGACTGCGAAAATGGGAGCTCCCTGGCATAGTAGGATTATACTTTGATATTTTCACCTGTGGTCCTTCCCTCCCTTCCTCTTTCCCCTCCCTCTCTCCTTTCCTCCTTCCCTTCCTCCCTCCCTCCCTTCCCCCTCCCACAGTAAAACTAGACTATAAGGCAGAAGCAAAGCAGCTTACCACTTTGAGGAGGCTGACACAGCTGAATGAAGGAATCAGAGTCAGATTCCTGGCTTTTGCTGCCAGGGAAGCTTTAGCAATCATACCAGAGATTATGGTCTTGAAAGACAAGGTTTTTGAACTACAACTCAAGTCTTCAGTCTTGGGCACAGGAAGCTTGATTCAAGGGAAATTCAGACATGTACAGTTTTAAAGAAACTGGGTTTCTAGAGTGTCAACTTTTTTCTTCAAATCAGTATACCTGAGAATATACCTGGGGTGGTGATTTCATTCGATTTCTCTTTTCCCACCTTCCCTTTCAAAATTATCCTTCAAACACTTTACACACACACACAAGAAGTAACCTTTGCCCATCGCAGCTCATCCTGGGATGCACTACCCCAGGAAGCCACATTGGGGTATAAGCTGGTATCAGTGAAGCACCACTGAAGCCTCCTTTCATCAAGGCACCAACATCCAAAGAAGAATTTGCTGTATTTTTCTGTCTTATCTCTACAGTATTTCTGTAAGGTGTGAAGTCTGGTGTTAAAAGCTAGAGTATTTTGGTCCAAGTTCAGTCTTTCAGAAATTTTAAGTAGCAAATGAAATGATGACATTTTAAAAATCTTTATTGGGATATAACTTACATACTATACAATGCAGTCAAAGTACACAATTCAGTGACCTTTAGTATATTCACAAGTGTTGTGCAACCGTTACCACAATCAATTTTCAAACATTCTCATTACCCCAAAAAGAATCATCACACCCCTTAGCTGTCACTCTCTAACCCCTCATCTTCCCAGCCCTAGGTGCCTACTTATCTACTCTCTGTCTCCTGCATTAGCCTATTCTAGACATTTAATATAAATGGAATCATATAATATGTGTCCTTTTATCTGGTTTCTTTCACTTAGCATGTTTTCAAGTTTCCTTGTAGCATGGGCCAGTACTTCATTCCTTTTTATGGCTGAAAAATACTCCATTGTATGGATATACCACATGTGTTGATCCATTTATTAGTTAATTGATGGGCATTTAGGTTGTTTCCACTTCTTGACTATTATGAATAATGAAGACATTTGTGTTCTCAAATTTTTTATTTCTACTGGGTATATACCTTGTAGTAGAATTGTTGGATCATATGGTAACTCTACAATTAACCATCTGAGGAACTACCAGACTGTTTTCAAAGCAGCTGCATTATTTTACATTCTCACTTGCAATGTATGAAATGGGTTCCAATTTCTCCACATCCTTGCCAATACTTCTTATTATCCATCTTTCCAAATATAGTCATCCCAGTGGGAGTGAAGTGGCATCTCATTGTGGTTTTGATTTGTGTTTCCCTGATGGCTAATGCTGTTGAACTCTTTCATGAGTTTATTTTATGATAGTTGTTTAGTAACCTTGCCTCTTTCACGCTCAGCTTTTATCAGAGAAAGGGGAAGAGTTCTGTGAGGACAGAACAAAGACAGCATGGTTCAGAAGCACTGACAGTCAGAGTGCATTATCTCATGCAGGCCACAGAATCCTGGCAAGTCTCTATGTCTTCTTACCTGTCCATCTACCTGAGAATTAGAATGTTGAAGATCTGCTAAAAGTATGTTAGAGACATGAATATACAGTGGGGAAATGACAGCCTGTTCAACACCTGGTGTGGGCAAAACCGGACAGCTACATGTAAGAGAATGAAACTGGACTACTGTCTAACCCCATACACAAAAGTAAACTCAAAATGGATCAAAGACCTGAATGTAAGTCATGAAACGATAAAACTCTTAAAAAAAACTTAGGCAAAAATCTCTTGGACATAAACATGAGTGACTTCTTCATGAACATATCTCCCCAGGCAAGGGGAACAAAAGCAAAAATGAACAAGTGGGACTATATCAAGCTGAAAAGCTTCTGTACAGCAAAGGACACCATCAGTAGAACAAAAAGACATCCTACAGTATGGGAGAATATATTCATAAATGACGTATCCGATAAGGGGTTGACATCCAAAATATATAAAGAACTCACGCTCCTCAACAAACAAAAGCAAATAATCCAATTAAAAAATGGGCAGAGGACATGAATAGACACTTCTCCAAAGAAGAAATTCAGATGGCCAACAGACACATGAAAAGATGCTCCACATCACTAATCATCAGAGAAATGCAAATTAAAACCACAATGAGATATCAGCTCACACCAGTGAGGATGGCCAACATCCAAAACACAAACAACAACAAATGTTGATGAGGATGTGGAGAAAAGGGAACCCTCCTACACTGCTGGTGGGAATGCAAATTAATTCAACCATTGTGGAAAGCAGTATGGAGGTTCCTCAAAAAACTCAAAATAGAAATACCATTTGACCCAGGAATTCTACTCCTAGGAATTTACCCTAAGAATGCAGCAGCCCAATTTGAAAAAGACATATGCACCCCTATGTTTATTGCAGCGCTATTTACAATAGCCAAGAAATGGAAGCAACCTAAGTGTCCATCAGTGGATGAATGGATAAAGAAGAGGTGGTACATATATACAATGGAATATTATTCAGCCGTAAGAAGAAAACAAATCCAGACATTTGCTATAACATGGATGGAGCTAGAGGGCATTATGCTCAGTGAAATAAGCCAAGCCGAAAAAGACAAGTATCAAATGATTTCACTCATATGTGGAGTATAAGAACAAAGAAAAAAAACTGAAGGAACAAAACAGTAGCAGACCCACAGAACCCAAGAATGGACTAACAGATACCAAACGGAAAGGGACTGGGGAGGAAGGGTGGGAAGGGAGGGACAAAGGGGAAAAGGGGGGCATTACAATTAGCAGACATAATGTGGGGGGGGGCACGGGGAGGGCTGTAGAACTCAGAGAAGACAAGTAGTGATTATGTAGCATCTCACTACGCTGATGGACAGTGACTGTACTGGGGTATATGGGGGGGACTTGATGATATGGGGAATCTAGTAACCATAATGTTGCACATGTAACTGTAGATTCACGATGCCAAAAAAAAAGTATTTTAGAAAATATCTGCTACCAAGCTTGTCCTCTCTGCAGTCTCATCATTCTCAATAATGAGAAAGAACTCTATTAATCTCTTGTCTAGTTGCATGTTTCACACTATTTAAAGTATGACATTAAAATGTTCATTGACCTTCCAAAAGGTCAATATTGTATCTTTGAAAAAAGTAAAGATATCACATGTAAACTAGAATGTTTTTTCAGACTTGTAAGAAAAACATTGTAAACCATTTTTATTATAAATACAACACACACACAGAAAAGTGGTGACACATAATTGTATAGCTTAGCTAATTATTATAAATATCCATGTAACATTATTGAATTCAAGAGATAGAACATTGCCAATACCTCAAAAGCCTCCTGTGTGGCTCCCTTCCAGATTATAATCCCTTCTCTCCTCTCTGACCTTTACAGTAATTTGTTCCTTATTTTTCTATATCGTTTTATTATCTAAATAGGTATTTCTAATATATAGATTAGTTAGGCCTGTTTTTGAACTTCACAAGAGAATTGAACAAT
Organism: Smutsia gigantea; assembly: GCA_032199065.1. Taxonomy (NCBI): domain Eukaryota; kingdom Metazoa; phylum Chordata; class Mammalia; order Pholidota; family Manidae; genus Smutsia; species Smutsia gigantea. The sequence continues at coordinate 20,646 of JAVSCE010002856.1, forward strand.
ATGAATTATTTTGTGTCTGGCTTTGTTCACTCAAAATCTTTTTTTTTACTATTTATCCATGTTGTATGTAGGTGTAGTTCTTTCCAATTCACTTCTGTATTCTATCATACGAATATATCATTTTTATTTATCCAGTCTCCTGCTGATGGACATCTTGGTTTTCAGTTTGGACAATTAGAAACAATGCTGCTCTTGCAAATGTGTCTTGGGGCACCAGCAGTCGAGTTCATCTAGGGTATACACCTAGGAAGGGAACTGCTAACTTCATTGCCAGATAATGTCAAACTGTTTTGCGAAGTGATTGTGCCAATTAACATTGCCCTTAGCTGTATATATGAGGGTCCTGTTGCTCTACATGCTTGCCAGTGCTTGGTGCCATCAGACTTTTTAATGACAACCAAATAAAATATGAAATAGTATCTCAGTGTGGTTTTAATTTGCATTCTCTTGATTGATAATTAGATTAAACAACTTTTCATGTTTATTGCCTATTTGGAGTTCCTCTTTTGTGATGTCTTTGCTTCCTGTTTTCTGTTTGGTTGACTGTCTTCTCTTACTGACTTGGAATTTTTAATATATTCTACATGAGCCCTTTATCAGTTACACATGTAGTAAATATCTCCTGCCACTCTGAGGCTTGCTTTTTCACTCTATGTGGTTTATTTTAATTGTAATTAGTCTGATTCATCTTCTCTTTTCTGGTTACTGATCTTTGATGCTTGAAGAAATCATTCTGTGCCCTGAGGTCACAATTTCCCATATGGATACATAATTATATCTGTGCCAGAGTTTCTACTTCCCTGCAACGCCATCTTCTTTGTAAACCACATGCCCACGTGTAGGTGGATGTGTTTGAGCTGTCTTATTTCACGGGTTTATTTGTCTGACCTTATGCCAATATCACAGTAAGTGATTACTGACATTACTATAGCTTTATCTTATCCTGTGTAGTTTAGTTTGTCAGCATCCACAAAAAACCTGTTGGAATTTTGGTTGTGATTGTGCTGAATTTTCAGATCAATTCAGGAAAATGTAATATATTTACAATATCATTTTTTTTAATTCATGAAGATGGTATATCTCTCCACTTTGGGGAGTCTTCAATTTCTCTTAAAGTTTTTTACTTTATTCTGTAAAGTTCTCACATACTTTTGTTAGATTTATTTCTAGGTAAATAACATTTTAAAATATGTGTGTGTGTATTTATGTATATATATGATACATATGCATATACACTGTATCCTTTTAAAAATTCATTTCTTCTTTTTATAGTTGGTCACAGAAATACAGTTGATTTCTGCATATTGATTCTGCATTTAGCAAATTGTAGGACATCTTTATATATTATGAATGTGAGCACGTTATCAGTTGTACATGTAGTAAATATCTTCACTCAATATGAATCATAGCTCTAAATGTAAAATATAAAACTACAAAACTCTTAGAAGAAAACATAGGAGAAAATCTTTGCAGCCCGGGGTTAAGCAAAGCTTTCTTAGATATGATATCAAAAGCATCATCCATTTAAAACTTGATAAACTGGATTCTCACCAAGATGAAAAACTTGCTCTGGGAAAAATACTCTTAAGAGAATGAAAAGACAAGCCACATACTGAAGAAAATATTTGCAATCACCTATCTGGCAAAGGGCTTATATTCAGAATATATAAAGAATGTTCTAATAATTTGTAGATATTTCTATACTTTCCATATGCACAATTATGTCATATATAAATAATGACTATATATCTTTAAGGAAGTTTTCCAATTTTGCTAAGAGTTTTTATTGTGATAGACATCAAATGTTATCAAATACTTTTATCTATGGAAGTGAGTGTGGGTTTTCTCTTTTAATCTATTAATAGGACAAGTCACTTTTATTAATTTGCCAATGTAAAACCATCTATCCATTCCTGGTATAAACCTAACTTGGTAATGTCACGATGTAATTTTATGTAAAATGTTATTTATTTTTATATAATACTAGACTCAGTATAGATATTTCTGTCTTTATATTACTGGATTTCATTTGCTGTATATTCACTCAGATTTTTATTTTTCTGGTAAACTTTATCATGGTGCGATTGTAAAAAATTTTAGTGTCTAACCATACATTGCTAGTATATAGAAATATGATTGATTTTTGTGTGTTGACCATGTATCTTGCAACTTTGCTAAGCTTACTTATTAAATTTTAGGACGTTTTTATTAAAATAGATTTATTGAAATTTTCTATGTAGACCATGATGTCATCTGCAAATAGGGACAATTTTATTTCTTCCTCTCCAGTCTGTATGCTTTTTATTTCTTTTTCTTGTTTTGCTGTATTGGCTAGGATTTCCAGTACAATGTTGAATAGGAGTGGTGAGGAAATATCCTTGACTTGTCTCTGATCTGAGGGGGAGAGCATTCAGTCTTTCCCCATTAAATATCGTAGGTTTTTTTCATAGATGTCCTTTGTCAGGCAGGGGAAGTTCTGTTTTATTACTAGTTTGTTGAGATTTTTATAAGTGGATATTGAATTTTATTAAATTTTTTCTTTATGAATTAATTGTGTGGCTTTTCTTCATTAGACTGTGAGTGTGGTGGATTGCATTGATTTATTTTTCAAATATTGAACCAGTCTTGCATCCTGGGATAAACTCCACTTTGTCGTGATGTGTTGTTCTTTTTACTTATTGCTGGATTCAACTTACTAACACAGAACTTCATTAACTGATGATGGGGTTAGATCCCCAAAAACCCATTGTAAGTTGAAAATATTTTAAGCTGAAAATGCATTTAATACATCTGACCTACTGAACATCATAGCTTAGCCCAGCCCATCTTAAACATGCTTAGAACACTTACATTGGTGTATACTTGGGCAAAATCATCTAACACAAAGCCTATTTTTGTGTGTGTGTGTGTGGTTTACTTGATTTTTTTTTAATTTATTTTGTTATCATTAATGTACAATTACATGTGCAACATTATGGTTAATAAACTACCCCCTTCATCAGATCCCCCCCACCAACCCCATTACAGTCACTGTCCATAAGTGTAGTGAGATGCTATAGAATCACTACTTGTCTTCTCTGAGTTGTACCACCCTCCCCATGCCCCCCCAACATTACGTCTGCTAATCGTAATGCCCCTTTTTCCCCCTTGTCCCTCCCTTCCCACCCATCCTCCCCAGTCCCTTTCAAGCCTATTTTATGATAAAGTATTTTATTGAATACTGTTACTGAAAGTGAAAAACAGAATGGCTGTGTGAATGCAGAATGGTTGTGAGTGTATGGGTAGTTTGCCCTCGGGATCATGTGCTGACTGGGAGCTGCGGCTCTCTGTGCTACTAGCATCATGAGAAAGGATCTTATCACATATTTCAAGCCCAGAAAAAGATGAAAATTCAAAAACCAAAGTACGGTTTCTATTGGTTATAGAAAATTTCTGAATGTGTAAAGTTGAAAAATCGTAAGTCAAACCATTATAAGACAGGACCATCTGTATTCTGGTTTGTTTTTTTCCATTGCTATTCCTAGCAGATATTGATTTATAGTTTTTTTTCTTTTTCTTTTTGTACTCCCCTTGTCTAGTTTTGGTATCAGAGTAATGCTTGCCTCTTAAAATGAGTTGGGAAGTGCTCCCTGCTCTCTCACTCTTTTTTTCTTCTTCTTCTTTTGAGACATTGTGTAGAATTGGTGTTACTTCTTTAACTATTTAGTAGAGCTGGCCAGCAATACTATCTGGTACTGGAGATTTTTCAGGAGTGGGTGGGGAGGTGGTTAACTACAAATTCATTTCTTAAATAGTCATAGGACTATTCAGATTATCTATTTCATTTTTGGTGAGTTTTGGTAGTTTGTGGCATTCACGAATTTGCCATTTCACTTAAGTTGTCAAGTCTATGTGCATATAGTTGTTTAGAATAATCTCTTGTTATCCTTTGAATGTTTGCAGGTTCATTCATTTCATGATGTTTGTAATTTGTGTCTTCTCTCTTTTCTTGTTAATCTTGCTAGAGCTTTATTTTATTGATTTTTTTTTCAAAGAGCCAGTTTTTACCTCATTATTTTCTCTATTATGCTGTTTTCAATTTTATTGAATTATGCTCTTACCTTTATAGTTTATTTCCTTCTGCTTGTTTTGGGTTTATTTCTTTTTTTTTTGGATGGAAATGTTTTATATCTTTATTAAGGTAGTGATTACAATGGATATAAACATTTTCAGCACTGAACAGTTTGTACACTGATGATCTGATGCTTTTACTATATGTAAAATTTATATTTAAAAAAGAAATAAAGATAAAATTCAATATACTTCAAAATATACTTAATAAGTAAATATAATAATAAAGCTACCATACTTCATATGCAAATATGATAATGTTTATCACTGAATAAAATTTACTGCCCTAAGACATTTTTTTTTCATCTCTCTACAAAATTACTGGTCTATTCAGGGATTAAACCCTCCTGAAAGTACTAGCAACTGAGCTAATCAGTGTATACCAGTCCTTTGTCCTCTTCTATAGTCTCAATTATTTAATATTTCACAAAAAGGTCTATATTAAGTGGATGGTGTTTGGTAGGTCTACCAAAAAGAACTGGATACAGACCAGATATCCATCCATAGTATAATGTGTATTCAAATTGTGATGTGTTCATAAACTACTACATAGTAATTAAAAAGAATGACCTAGTGGTACATGTAACAACTTATATGAATCTGAAAAACATTATGGTATGTAAGAGAAGCCAAGCACAAAAGAGTATATGCTCTATACTCCATTTATATGAAGTTTAAGAATAGGAAAAAAATTCTGTGGAGATAGAAACGAGAACAGAGACTGCAGGGATGAGGTAAGTCCTAGGTTAAATTGCAGAGAACAGTCTAAAATTACTCCTAACAAAATTACAAAATCATGTTATTTGCTTATAAAATGGTGACATTCTGATCATGTATCCTTGGTGACTCTACAAGTAAGGAAGGTGTCAGATCAACACGGTGTTATGTTCAACATTTACAGGTAACAGACAGTTCTGGTCCTTATGAACTTGTCAATGATAAAGACAGTGTAAGAGCACTTTATCACTAAAGGATATGCAAAGCTTCCAGACAATGTTAAAAATTATACTCCCCAAAGGACAGTTCAGTAAAAATTTGCCAACCCTTTTTATTACATAGACTACTAATATAAGTCATTACATCCCAAGGTACCAGAACTAATATAATAATTTAAACTCTATGAAATTTTAACAAAACATATGACAATGAAGTAACAAAAACAGGCATTGCACCTAATGATTTCCAAGAATAAAAGGAAACAATGTATTTTTAATTTGAGTTGATTCAAAAAGTACTTGGAAGTTCAAATATAGTCTGGTACCAAACTGTCCTCACTCAAAGGAAGTTTTTTTTTAATAGTTTATTTTGGTATCATTAATCTACAATTACATGTGCAATATTGTGATTAAAGTACACCCTTCATAAGGTCCCCCGCACCAACCCCATTACAGTCACTGTCCTGCAGCATAGTGAGATGCTATAGAGTCACTACTTGTCTTCTCTGAGTTGTACAGCCCTCCCCATGCCCCCCAACATTACATCTGCTAATCATAATGCCCCTTTTTCCGCTTATCCCTCCCTTCCCACCCATCCTCCCCAGTCCCCTTCCCTTTGGTAACTATTAGTCCGTTCTTGGGTTCTGTGAGCCTGCTGCTGTTTTGTTCCTTCAGTTTTTTTCTTTGTTCTTATACTCCACATATGAGTGAAATCATTTGGTACTTCTCTTTTTCAGCTTGGCTTATTTCACTGAGCATAATACTCTCTAGCTCCATCCATGTTGTTGCAAATGGTAGGATTTGTTTTCTTCTTTTGGCTGTATAATATTCCATTGTGTATATGTACCACCTCTTCTTTATCCATTCATCTACTGATGGACACTTAGGTTGCTTCCATTTCTTGGCTATTGTAAATAGTGCTGCAATAAACATAGGGGTGCATCTGTCTTTTTCAAATTGGGCTGCCGCATTCTTAGGGAAAATTCCTAGGAGTAGAATTCCTGGGTCAAATGGTATTTCTATTTTGAGTTTTTGAGGAACCACCATACTGCTTTCCACAATGGTTGAACTAATTTACATTCCCACCAGCACTGTAGGAGGGTTCCCTTTTCTCCACATCCTCGCCAACATTTGTTGTTGTTTGTGTTTTGGATGTTGGCCATCCTCACTGGTGTGAGGTGATATCTCATTGTGGTTTTAATCTGCATTTCTCTGATGATTAGCGATGTGGAGCATCTTTTCATGTGCCTGTTGGCCATCTGAGTTTCTTCTTTGGAGAAGTGTCTATTCATGTCCTCTGCCCATTTCTTAACTGGATTATTTACATTATGTTTGTTGAAGTGCGTGAGTTCTTTATATATTTTGGATGTCAACCCTTTATCGGATACATCATTTATGAATATATTCTCCCATACTGTAGGATGTCTTTTTGTTCTACTGATGGTGTCCTTTGCTGTACAGAAGCTTTGCAGCTTGATATAGTCCCACTTGTTCATTTTTGCTTTTGTTTCCCTTGCTCGGGGACATATATTCATAAAGAAATCGCTCATGTTTATGGCTAAGAAATTTTTGCCTATGTTTTTTTCTAAGAGTTTTATGGTTTCATGACTTACATTCAGGTCTTTGATCCATTTTGAGTTTACTTTTGTGTATGGGGTAAGACAGTAGTCTAGTCCAGTTTCATTCTCTTACATGTAGCTGTCCAGTTTTTCCAACACCAGCTGCTGAAGAGGCTGTCATCTCCCCATTGTATATCCAAGGCTCCTTTATCAAATATTAGTTGACCGTATATGTTTGGGTTAATGTTTGGATTTTCTATTCTGTTCCACTGGTCTGTAGGTCTGTTTTTGTGCCAATACCAAATTGTCTTGATTACTGTGGCTTTGTAGTAGAGCTTAAAGTCAGGGAGCGTAATTCCCCCTGTTTTATTCCTCCTTCTCAGGATTGCTTTGGCTATTCGGGGTCTTTTGTGGTTCCATATGAATTTTAGAATTATTTGTTCCAGTTCATTGAAGAAAGCTGTTGGTATTTTGATAGGGATTGCGTTGAATCTGTAGATTGCTTTAGGTAGTATAGCCATTTTGACAATATGTATTCTACCTAGCCAAGAGCATGGGATGAATTTCCATTTGTTAATGTCATCTTTAATTTCTCTTATGAGTGTCTTGTAGTTTTCAGAGTACAGGTCTTTCACTTCCTTGGTTAGGTTTATTCCTAGGTATTTTATTCTTTTTGATGCAATTGTGAAAGGAATTGTTTTTCTGATTTCTCTTTCTGTTAGTTCATCGTTAGTGTATAGGAAAGCAACAGATTTCTGTGTGTTAATTTTGTATCCTGCAACTTTAATGAATTCAGATATTAGTTCTAGTAGTTTTGGAGTGGAGTCTTTAGGGTTTTTTATGTACAATATCATGTCATCTGCAAATAGTGACAGTTTGACTTCTTCTTTACCAATCTGGATGCCTTGTATGTCTTTGTTTTGTCTGATCGCCATGGCTAGGACCTCCAGTACTATGTTGAATAACAGTGGAGAGAGTGGGCATCCCTGTCTTGTTCCTGATCTTAAATGAAAAGCTTTCAGCTTCTCACTGTTAAGTATGATGTTAGCTGTGGGTTTGTCATATATGGCCTTTATGATCTTGAGGTACTTGCAATCTATACCCATTTTGTTGAGAGTTTTAATCAGGAATGGATGCTGAATTTTGTCAAATGCTTTTTCAGCATCTATGGAGATGATGATGTGGTTTTTGTTCTTCTTTTTGTTGATGTGGTGGATGATGTTGATGGATTTTCGAATGTTGTACCATCCTTGCATCCCTGGGATGAATCCCACTTGATCATGGTGTATGATCCACTTGATGTATTTTTGAATTCGATTTGCTAATATTTTGTATTTTTGCATCTACGTTCAACAGGGATATTGGTCTGTAGTTTTCTTGGTGAGGTCTTTGCGAGGTTTTGGTATTAGAGTGATGCTAGCTTCATAGAAAGTTTGGAAGTATTCCCTCCTCTTCTATTTTTTGGAAAACTTTAAGGAGAATGGGTATTATTTCTTCTCTATATGTCTGGTAGAATTCAGAGGTGAATCCATCAGGTCCGGGGGTTTTGTTCTTGCGTAGTTTTTTGATTACCGCTTCAATTTCGTTGCTGGTGATTGGTCTGTTTAGTTTTTCTGTTTCTTGTTTGGTCAGTCTTGGAACGTTGTATTTTTCTAAGAAGCTGTCCATTTCTTCTATGTTTTCCAGCTTGTTAGCATATAGATTCTCATAATATTCTCTTATAATTCTTTGTATTTCTGTGGGGTCCGTCGTTGTTTTTGCTTTCTCCTTTCTGATTCTGTTTATGTGTGTAGATTCTCTTTTTCTCTTAATGAGTCTGGCTAGGGGTTTATCTATTTTGTTTATTTTTTCAAAGAACCAGCTCTTGGTTTCACTGATTTTTTTCTTTTGTTTTATTCTTCTCAATTTTATTTATTTCTTCTCTGATGTTTATTGTGTCCCTCCTTCTGGTGACTTTGGGCCTCATTTGTTCTTCTTTTTCCAATTTCAGTAATTGTGTCTTTAGACTATTCGTTTGGGAATGTTCTTCCTTCTTTAAATAGGCCTGGATTACTGTATCTTTTCCTCTTAGAACTGCCTTTGCTGCATCCCACAGAAGAGTGGCTTTGTGTTGTTGTTGTCATTTGTCTCCATATATTCTTTGATTTCTGTTTTGATTTGGTCATTAACCCATTGATTAATTAGGAGAATGTTGTTAAGTCTCCATGTATTTGTGAGCCTTTTTGATTTCTTTCTAAAATTTAATTCTAGTTTTATACCTTTATGATCTGAGAAATTGGTTGGTAGAATTTCAATATTTTTGACTTTACTGAGGTTCTTTTTGTGGCCTAGTATGTGGTCTATTCTGGAAAATGTTCCATGTGCACTTGAGAAGAATGTGTATCCTGTTGCTTTTGGGTGTAGAGTTCTGTAGATGTCTGTTAGGTCCATCTGTTCTGGTCTGTTGTTCAGTGCCTCTGTGTCTTTACTTATTCTCTGTCTGGTTGATCTGTCCTTTGGCGTGAGTGGTGTGTTGAAGTCTCCTAAGATGAATGCATTGCTGTCTATTTCCTCCTTAATTCTGTTAGTATTTGTTTCACATATGCCGGCGCTCCTATGTTTGGTGCATATATATTTATAATGGTTATATCTTCTTGTTGGATTGACCCCTTTATCATTATGTAATGTCCTTCTTTATCTCTTGCTACTTTCTTCGTTTTCAAGTCTATTTTGTCTGATACAAGTACTGCAACACCTGCTTTTTTCTCCTTGTGGTTTGCATGAAATATCTTTTTCCATCCCTTCACTTTTAGTCTGTGCATATCTTTGGGTTTGAGGTAAGTTTCTTGTAGGCAGTATATAGATGGGTCTTGCTTTTTTATCCATTCTGTTACTATGTGTGTTTTGATTGGTGCATTCAGTCCATTTACATTTAGGGTGATTATTGATAGATATGTACTTATTGCCATTGCTGGCTTTAGATTCATGGTTACCAAAGGTTCAAGGTTTGCTTCTTTACTATCTAACAATCTAATATAACTTTCTTGTTATGTTATTGTAAACACAGTCTGATGTTTCTTTATTTCTCTCCCTTCTTATTCTTCCTCCTCCATTCTTTATATACTAGGTGTTTTATTCTTTGCCTTTAGTTAGTATTTGGATGATCTGCTTTCTTTGCTATGATTTTTTTTTCCCTGGTGACATCTTTTTAGCCTTAGGAATGCTTCCCTCTAGAGCAGTTCCTTTAAGATGTCCTTTAGAGGTGGTTTATGGGAGGCAAATTCTCTCAACTTTCGTTTGTCTGGAAATTGTTTAATCCCTCCATCATATTTAAATTACAATCGTGCTGGATGCAATATTCTTGCTTCAAGGCCATTCTGTTTAATTACATTAAATATATAATACCATCCTCTTCTGGCCTGTAAGGTTTCTGTTGAGAAGTCTGATAATAGTCTGATGGGTTTTCCTTTGTAGGTGATCTTTTGTCTTTCTCTAGCTGCCTTTAATACTCTGTCCTTATCTTTGATCTTTGCCATTTTAATTATTATGTGTCTTGGTGTTGTCTTCTTTGGGTCCCTTGTGTTGGGAGATCTGTGGGCCTCCGTGGACTGTGAAACTATTTCCTTCCCCAGCATGGGGAAGTTTTCAGCAATTATTTCTTCAAAAACACTTTCTATCCCTTTTTCTCTCTCTTCTTCCTCTGGTACTCCTATAATGTGAATATTGTTCCGTTTGGATTGGTCACACAGTTCTCTTAGTATTCTTTCATTCCTAGAGATCCTTTTATCTCTCTCTGCGTCAGCTTCTCTGTATTCCTGTTCTCTGATTTCTATTCCATTAGCAGTCTCTTGCATCTTGTCCAGTCTGCTGCTAAGCCCGTCAATGGCTTGTCTAATTTCTGCACTGTCTTTCCTGACTTCCCTCACTTCCTCCCTCAGCTCTTGCACATTTCTCTGTAGATCCATCAGCATGGTTATGACTTTTATTCTGAATTCTTTTTCAGGAAGATTGTGCATTTCCATCCCTTCAGTTTCCCTCTCAGGTGTTGTCTGGGTCTGGGTGATTTTTGTCTGTACCATATTCCTCTGTCTTTTCATGGCGATAGAAGGGGTCGCTGGTAGGTGCCACATATATCAGCTGGGCTCTTTTTAAGACTTAAAACAAGACAAAACAAAACAAAACAAAAACAAAAACAAAAAAAAGGAAGGAAGAGAAAGAAAAGAGAAAAAAGAAAGAAAGAAAAGAAAGGGGGAAAACAAAAACAAAAACAAAAACTGCCCATCGAGGGTCGATTCTGTAAGGATGCTATAGGTGGCGCTGTTGCTTCACTATTCCGCAGCCGCGGCCATGCTGCCCTTTGTAGCTCTGGCTGGCGTGGGAACGAATGGGAGGTTGTTGTTCTCTGTGTAAGGTTACAGTGTGGCTACCTTTTCCCTGTCGCCAGCTGAGGGGTCCCAAATTCCTCAGGACTCCCAGCCCGTTGGGCTGAGCATGCCAGGGCGATCATGTTCCCTCACTGGGCCCCCTGCCTCTCCAAGACCACTAAAGACAGCGTGTGCTTTTCTCTTGTCCCGGGGAGCCGGCTGCAAGGACCCAGGGGCGTTCCCAGCTCAAAACCTGCACCTTCTGCCTCTCCAATATCCAATGCACCACGCAATGTGTGTCAGCGCTCCCAGGGCAGATCACCGGGGCAGGTTATTTCACGGGGTGTACTACCACTCCCTCCTGGTTCTGAATCCTCTCCTCCTGCTGGTGCGCTGGGGTGGGGGAGTGCTCAAGTCCCACCGGGTTGCGGCTCCGTATCTTACCCGCCTCGCGGGGTGCCAAGTCCTCTCAGGTGCAGATGCAGGCTGTGCGCTGTCCTGTGAATTGTGGTCTCTCTTTTAGGAGTAGTTGTATTTGCTGTATTTTCATAGATTTATATGGTTTTGGGAGGAGATTTCTGCCGCCCTACTCACGCCGCCATCTTCCTGGAACCCTGGGTTTATTTCACTCGTTTTTCTAGTTTCTTAAGGTGGAAACTTAGATTATTTACTTGCGACCTTTCTTCTTTTCTAATATAAACGTTCAATACTATAAATTTTACCCTAAAAATTATTTGACTACATCCCACAAATTAGATTTGTATTTTCATTCATTCAGTTCAAAATATTTTAAGGTTCCCTCAAGACTTCCTCTTTAACTTATGGATTATGTAGAAGTGTTTTATTTAATTTTCAAAGGTTTGGAATTTTCCTAGTATCTTTCTGCTCATGATACCTACTTTAACTCCATTATGGTCAGAGAGCATACATTGTACTTTTCTGCGATTTGTTTATATTTTAGGTTTGTTTTATGACCCAGGATGATCTGTCTTGGTGAGTGTCCCACATGCACTTGAAAAAAATGTGTGTTTGGCTATTGTTGGATAAAGTGTCCTACTGATGTCAGTTAGGTCCAGTTGGCTAATGGCTTTCTTCAGTCCTTCTATATCCTTGTTAATTGCTTTCTACTAGTTCTCTAGGTTTTTGTGAGAGGAGTGTTGAGGTTCCCAACTAACTACGGATTTGTGTGCTTCTCCTTTCAGTTCTGCCAGTTCTTGCTTCCTGTATTTTGAGGTCGTTGTTACTTACGTACACATTTAGGATTGTAATGTTTTTTTGCTGAGTTATTACCACTGTGTAAATTGTAATGTTTTCTTGCTGAATTGTTATCACTGTGCAACATATTCCTTTATCCCTTGTAAGTGTCCTTGCTGTGAGTTTGCTTTGTCTGTTGTTAGTATTTGTATGGTGTATCTTTTCTATCCTTTTACTTTTAACCTATCTATGTCATTATATTTGTTTTTTCTTTTTCTTCTTTTTATCAGAATGAAATTGATATACAATATTATATTGGTTTCAGATGTACATCATAGTGACTCAATAATTATATACTGCTTGCCATGATAAGTATAGTTATCCCAAACCATACCAAGATAGTACACTATTATTGGTTATATTCTCAATGATGTACTTCCATTCCTATGACTAAGTCATTTACAGTTTGCAGTTTGTACCTCTTTAATCCCCTTCACCTAATTCACCCATCCCTTTCCCTCCTCACCATGGTAACCAATAATCTGTTGTCTATATTTGTGGGTCTGTTTCTTTTTCGTTTGCTTTGTTTTTAGATTCCACATATCATACGGTATATGTCTTTTTCTGCCTGCCAAATTTCACTTGGCATAATACCTTCTAGGTCCATCCGTGCTGTGGCAAATGGCAAGATTCCCTCCTTTTTAATGGCTGAGTAATATTCCATTGTATATATATACCCCATCTTTATATATTTATCTTTCAGTGGGCACTTGGGTGCTTCCATATCTTTGCTACTGTAAATAATTCTGCAGTAAACATAGGCATGCATGTGTTTTTTTCAAATTAGTGATTTTGTTTTCTTCAGGTAAATTTCCAGAAGTGGAATTACTAGGTTATTGTATGGTATTTCTATTTTTAGATTTTTGAGGAACCTCCATAGTGTTTTCCACCATGGCTGGACTAATTTACACTCCCACCAACAGCATAGGAGTGTTCCCATTTCTCCACATCTTTGCCAACACTTGTTATTATATTTTGGATAGTGGCCATTCTGAATAGTGTGAAGTGATACCTCATTGATTTGTATTTGCATTTTCCTAGTGATTAGTGATGCTGAACATCTTTTCACTGTCTATTGGCCATTTGTGTATATTTCTTGGAAAAATTACCGTATCATTATATTTGAAGTGAGTTTCTTGTAGACAGTACATAACTGGTTCATGTCTTGTCATTCATTCTCCCAACCTCTGGTTTTTTTATTGGTGTGTTTGAAACATGTAGTGCAATTTTTGATGTGTTTAGATTTAGGTCTACCATTTTATCATTTGTTTTCCATTTTTCCTTCTTTCATTCTTCTGCTTTCTTTCCTGCCTTCTTTTGGGTTATTTGAATATTTTTTAGTATTCCATTTCAATTTACTGTGTTTTGACTATATTTCTTTGTGAAAAGTTTTTAGTGCTTCAGGGGTTGCAACACACAAACTGAACTTTATAGTCTATTTAAAATGAACATTTTACTACTTCAGGCAGAAATTTTGTCTGGCTGGTTGAAGTTTATTCTCTTTAGTTTTCCACAGTTTTATTTTTATTTTTATGGGTGTACATTTCTTTGCCTTTATCTTGTCTGAGGTTCACTGAACTTTTTGAATCTAGATTTATGCCAAATTTGGGAAGTTTTCAGCTGCTATGACTTCAAATATTTTTTCCAGCTCTGCACTCTTTCTTTCTTTCTGTAAGTCTGATGGAACAAAAACTGGACAATTTAATATTGTTCCAGTGTCCCTGGGGCTCTTTTCAGGTTTTTGTTCTCATTTTTGTTTTTCCCTCACTATTGTTTAGACTGATTACTACTAATCAATCTTTATGTTTACTGACTCTTCCCTCTGTCTTCTCCATTCTATTTGGGGGCATATCCAGGGGATTTGTTTTTTGTTTTTGTTTTTTCACTTTCCAGTTCTAAAATTTTCATTTCTTTATTCTTTATATTTTCCATTTCCTTACTGAAACATCTTGTTTTCCATTTATTCCAAGGGTGTTTATAATTAGTTGTTAGGGAATTTTTATAATAGGTATTTTAAAGTCTTTGTCAGATAATTCTAATATCGGAGTCATCTTGGTATTTATGTGTATTGTCTTTTTGCGAGTTGAGATTTTCCTTAGTATTCATATGCCAAGTAATTCTAAATTGTATCTCAAACATTTTGAATATTATGCTATGAGATGCTGACCCTTGGTTAAAGCCTATGAAGAATGCTGATATTTTTATATCAGTATGAAGTTGGTCTAATTAGGTTCAGGCCATAATTTCCAACTGACCTTTTGTGGACTGCGTTAGAATTTCATTTCCATTTTCTAAGACTGTAATGGAATTCAGAGCTGTCTCATGTGTGCGCCATCCAGTGGCCAGTGTGGGACCTGAATGGCGGTAAATTCAGTACTCAGTCTTTTGTATGCTGATTAAGACCAGATCAACTGTACAGCTCAGGGCTGAGTGCAGGAGTTTATGAACAACTTTATGGAGTCACTTTCCCAAGCTCCTCTCTCTCGAAAATATCCCTTTAGTATTCAGTTCCCTGAGGTACCTCTTTCTGGTTCTCCAGCCAAAAAACTAGAGCTTTACTTAGCCCACTCTGCCCACACATTTTCATAGTCATGCCTATATCTTGAGGCCAAGTAGCAAGAAGACCAGAAGATTAAAAAATGGTGAATTCATTGCCAGTTCAGTGCTGCACATTTTGGTCTTTTTCCTCAATTTGCCTGCCACTGTCTACTTTCAGAGCCCTTAAATAGTGCTCCATGCATTCTAGCTAGGTTTTATTGTTGCATTCAGTGGGAAAGGCCAGGAAGAGTGTGCCTGTTCCATCCTACTCCCACTCAGGGTTTTTTCAACTATATTCATGAATGACTTTGTATTTTCCTTTCTCTGTGTTTGTTGAGTTTTGTACCAAGATTATGTTTCCCATAAAATAAGTTGAGGAGTATATACTCCTTTTTAAAATTCTCTGAAAGAATTTGTAAACACTGGAATTTTCACTAATGAAGCCAAATGGAGTTTTTTTTGTGGGAAGGTTTTTAGTTTATTAATTGGTTTTACTAGTTACAGGAATATTAAATTATTTGCTATTTTTGTGTTTTTTCTAGGAATTTATCATTTAAATTTTCACATTTATTAACAATTTTTTTTTATGTCTTATGTTTATAATGTCTTTGGCATCTTCAGTGATTCATTTTTATTCTTGATTTTGAATATTTAAAAAACTTTTATCAGTCCCACATAGGTGTAACTCTTTATGACTTTGGATAGGCAATGGTTTCTTAGATATTACTCCAGAAACATAAAAAACCATCATCAAAATAAAAAACTTCTATGCCTCAAAGGATACCATCAAGAAGGTGAAAAAGACACGAATTGAGAAAATATTTGAGAAGCACTTATCTGACAAAGAACTTGTATTAGAATATATAAAGGACTCTTACAACTAAACAGTATAAGGCAAAAAAATTAAAATTGGGCAAAGGATCTGAATAGACATTTCTTCAAAGAAGATTCACACTTAGCCAAAAAGCACATAAAAAGATGCTCAGTATCATTAGCCATCATAGAATGAAAATCCAAACCACAGTGAGATGTCACTTTCATACCCACTAGGATGACCGTAAGAAAAAAGACAGTAAGAAGTGTTGGTGGTGGAGTTCCGGGAAGATGGCGGCATGAGCAGGGCAGTGGAAATCTCCTCCAAAAACCATATATATTTATGAAAATGCAACAAATACAACTATTCTTAAAAGAGAGACCAGAAGATACAGGACAGCACCCAGCCTGCATCTACACCTGAGAGGACTCGGCACCCTGTGAGGCAGGTAAGATACAGAGCCGTGTCCCGGTGGCACCCGAGCACTCCCCCACCCCAGCGTACCGGTGGGGGGAGAGGATTCAGAGCCAGGAGGGAGTGGAAGAACAGGCCCACGAAATAACCAGCCCTGGTGATCTGTGCCAGGAGCACTGACACACATCACATGGTGGATTGGAGATTCAAGAGACAGAGGGTGCAGGATCTGAGCCGGGGAACTCACCGGGTCATCGCAGCCAGCTCCCCGGGACAAAAGAAAAGCGCGTGCTTTTTTTTAGCAGTCTTAAACAGACAGGGGCCCAACGGAGGAACAGAATTGTTCCAGCACACTCAGCCCAGCAGTCTGGGACTCCTGGGGAATTTCAGACCCCTTGGCTGGCAACTGGGAAAAAGTAGCCGCACTTAGACTTTCCACAGAGATCAGCAGCCTCCCATTCGTTCCTGCCCCAGCCAGAGCTACAAAGGGCCCTGCGGAGCGGAATAGTAGAGCAACAGCACCACATACAGCATCCTCACAGAATCTACTCCAGGCAGGCATTTTGTTTGTTTGTTTGTTTGTTTTCTGTTGGTGTTTTTTTTTCTCTTTCTTCTTTTTTTTTTAAGTCTTAAAGAGCCCAGCTGACATACGTGGCACCAACCCGCGACCACTTCTATCGCAAGGAAAAGACAGAGGAATATGGTACAAACAAAGCTTACCCAGACCCAGACAACACCAGAGAGGGAGCCTGATGGGATGGAAAGGCACAATCTTCCTGAAAAAGAATTCAAAATAAAAGTCATAACCATGCTGATGGATCTACAAACAAATATGCAAGAGCAGAGGGAGGAAGTGAGGGAAGTCAGGAAAGACAATGCAGAAATGAGACAAGGGATCGATTGGCTTAGCAGCAGACTGGATGGGATGCAAGAGACTGTAAATGGAATAGAAATCAGAGAAAAGGAATACAGAGCAACTGAGGCAGACAGAGATAAAAGGATCTCTACGAATGAAAGAATATTAAGAGAACTGTGTGACCAATCCAAACGGAACAATATTCGCATTATAGGAGTACCAGAGGAAGAAGAGAGAGAAAAAGGGATAGAAAGTGTCTTTGAAGAAATAATTGCGGGAAGACGGCGGTGTGAGCGGGGTGGCAGAAATCTCCTCCCAACACTATATTTATCTACGAAAACACAGCAAATATATCTATTCCTAAAAGAGAGACGAGAATACACAGGAAAGCGCACAGCATGCAGCTACACCCGAGAGCACTCGGCACCCCAAGAGGCGGGTAAGATCCGGAGCCGCAACCCGGCGGGACCCGAGCACTACCCCACCCCAGTGCACCAGCGGGAGGAGAGGATTCAGAGCCAGGAGTGGATGTACATCCTGCGAAGTAGCCAGCCCCGGTGATCTGCACGGGGAGCGCTGACCCATGTTGCACAGTGCAGCAGAGATTGGAGAGACAGAGGGGCAGGATCTGAGCAGGGAACGCGCCAGGGTGCTTGCAGCCGGCTCCCGGGAAGGAAAAAAAAAAGCGCGTGCTTTCTTCAGCGGTCTTATAGAGACAGGAGCCCAGCGGAGGAGCCGGATCACCCCAGCACACTCAGCCCAGCAGGCTGGGAGTCCTGGGGAGTTTCAGACGCCTTAGCGGGTGACTGAGGAAGCGTAGCCATACTTAACACTTCTCACTGAGATCAACAGCCTCCTATTCGTTCCCACCCCTGCCAGAGTAATAAAGGACCCTGTGGAGTGGTGCAGTCACAGCTGTGAAATAGTGGGGCAATAGCGCCACCTAGAGCATTCCCACAGAATCTACGTCCGGTGGGCATTTTTTTTGTTTGTTTTGTTTTGTTTTGTTTTTTGTTTTGTTTTTGTTTTTTCTTTTCTTTCTTTTTTTCTTTCTTTTCTTTCTTTCTTCCTTTCTTTTTTTTTCTCTTTCTTTTTCTTCTCTTTTTAAAGTCTTAAAGAGCCCAACTGACATACATGGCAACTATCAGTGACCAATTCTATAGCCATGAAAAGACAGAGGAATATGGTTCAGACCAAAATCAACCAGACAACCCCAGAGAGGGAGTCTGAAGGGATGGAAATGCACAGTCTTCCTGAAAAAGAATTCAGAATAAAAGTCATAACCATGCTGATGGACCTACAGAGAAATGTGCAAGAGCTGAGGGAGGAAGTGAGGGAACTGAGGAAAGACAATGCAGAAATCAGACAAGCGATCAATGGGCTTAACAGCAGAATGGATGAGATGCAAGAGACTGTTAATGGAATAGAAAACAGAGAACAGGAGTACAGAGCAGCTGAGGCAGAGAGAGATAAAAGGATTTCTAGGAATGAAAGAATATTAAGAGAACTGTGTGACCAATCCAAACGGAACAATATTCGCATTATAGGAGTACCAGAGGAAGAAGAGAGAGAAAAAGGGATAGAAAGTGTCTTTGAAGAAATAATTGCTGAAAACTTTCCCTCGCTGGGGAAGGAAGTAGTCTCGCAGTCCACCAAAGCTCATAGATCTCCCAACACAAGGGACCCAAGGAAGACAACACCAAGACACATAATAATTAAGATGGCAAAGATCAAAGATAAAGACAGGGTATTAAAGGCAGCTAGAGAGAGAAAAAAGATCACCTATAAAGGAAAACCCAGCAGACTATCATCAGACTTCTCAACAGAAACCTTACAGGCCAGAAGAGAATGGCATGATATATTTAACGTTATGAAACAGAAGGGCCTCGAACCAAGAATATTGTATCCAGCACGATTATCATTTAAATATGATGGAGGGATTAAACAATTTCCAGAAAAACGAAAGTTGAGAGAATTTGCATCTCATAAACCACCACTAGAGGATATCTTAAATGGACTGCTCTGGAAGGAAGCACACCTAAGGCTAAAAATATGTCACCAGAGAAAATAAAATCATAGCAAAGAAAGCAGACCATCCAAATACTAACTAAAGGCAAAGAATAAAACACCTATTACAGAAAGAATGGAGGAGGAGGAATAAGAAGGGAGAGAAATAAAGAAACATCAGACTGTGTTTACAATAACTTAACAAGAAAGTTAAGTTAGATTGTTAGATAGTAAAGAAGCAACCCTTGAACCCTTGGTAACCACGAATCTAAAGCCAGCAATGGCAATAAGTACATACCTATCAATAATCACCCTAAATGTAAATGGACTGAATGCACCAATCAAAAGACACAGAGTAACAGAATGGATAAAAAAGCAAGACCCATCTATATGCTGCCTACAAGAAACTCACCTCAAATCCAAAGATATACACAGACTAAAAGTGAAGGGATGGAAAAAAGATATTTCATGCAAACAACAAAGAGAAAAAAGCAGGTGTTGCAGTACTTGTATCAGACAAAATAGACTTCAAAACGAAGAAAGTAGCAAAAGATAAAGAAGGACATTACATAATGATAAAGGGGTCAGTCCAACAAAGAAGATATAACCATTATAAATATATATGCTCCCAACACAGGAGCGCCAGCATATGTGAGACAAATACTAACAGAATTGAAGGAGGAAATAGACAGCAATGCATTCATCTTAGGAGACTTCAACACACCACTCACTCCAGAGGACAGATCAACCAGACAGAAAATAAGTAAAGACACAGAGGCACTGAACAACACACTAGAACAGATGGACCTAACAGACATCTACAGAACTCTACACCAAAAGCAACAGGATACACATTCTTCTCAAGTGCACATGGAACATTTTCCAGAATAGACCACATACTAGGCCACAAAAAGAACCTCAGCAATTTCAAAAATATTGAAATCCTACCAAGCAACTTCTCAGATCACCAAGGTATAAAACTAGAAATAAATTTTAGGAAGAAATCAAAAACGCTCACAAATACATGGAGACTTAACAGCACTCTCCTAATTAATCAATGGGTTAACGACCAAATCAAAACAGAAATCAAAGAGTATATGGAGATTAATGACAACAACAACACAAAGCCACAACTTCTGTGGGACGCAGCAAAGGCAGTTCTAAGACTAAAGCATATTGCAATCCAGGCCTATTTAAAGAAGGAAGAACATTCCCAAATGAATAGTCTAAACACACAATTACTGAAATTCGAAAAAGAAGAACAAATGAGGCCCAAAGTCACCAGAAGGAGGGACATAATAAAGATTAGAGAAGAAATAAATAAAATTGAGAAGAATAAAACAATAGAAAAAATCAA
>JAVSCE010002857.1:0-97869 GCA_032199065.1 Smutsia gigantea
CTTAGAACTGCCTTTGCTGCATCCCACAGAAGTTGTGGCTTTGTGTTGTTGTTGTCATTAGTCTCCATATATTCTTTGATTTTTGTTTTGATTTGGTCATTAACCCATTGATTAATTAGGAGAATGTTGTTAAGTCTCCATGTATTTGAGAGCCTTTTTGATTTCTTTCTAAAATTTATTTCTAGTTTTATACCTTTGTGATCTGAGAAGTTGGTTGGTAGGATTTCAATATTTTTGAAATTACTGAGGTTCTTTGTGTGGCCTAGTATGTGGTCTATTCTGGAAAATGTTTCATGTGCACTTGAGAAGAATGTGTATCCTGTTGCTTTTGGGTGTAGAGTTCTGTAGATGTCTGTTAGGTCCATCTGTTCTAGTGTGTTGTTCAGTGCCTCTGTGTCTTACTTATTTTCTGTCTGGTTGATCTGTCCTCTGGAGTGAGTGGTGTGTTGAAGTCTCCTAAGATGAATGCATTGCTGTCTATTTCCTCCTTTAATTCTGTTAGTATTTGTCTCACATATGCTGGCGCTCCTGTGTTAGGTGCATATATATTTATAATGGTTATATCTTCTTGTTGGACTGACTCCTTTATCATTATGTAATGTCCTTCTTTATCTCTTGCTACTTTCTTCGTTTTGAAGTCTATTTTGTCTGATACAAGTACTGCAACACCTGCTTTTTTCTCTTTGTTGTTTGCATGAACTATCTTTTTCCATCCCTTCACTTTTAGTCTGTGTATATCTTCGGATTTGAGGTGAGTTTCTTGTAGGCAGCATATAGATGGGTCTTGCTTTTTTATCCATTCTGTTACTCTGTGTCTTTTGATTGGTGCATTCAGTCCATTTACAATTAGGGTGATTATTGATAGATATGTACTTATTGCCATTGCTGGCTTTAGATTCATGGTTACCAAGGGTTCAAGGGTTGCTTCTTTACTATCTAACAATCTAACTTAACTTTCTTGTTAAGTTATTGTAAACACAGTCTGATGTTTCTTTCTTTCTCTCCCTTCTTATTCTCCTCCTCCATTCTTTCTATAATAGGTGTTTTATTCTTTGCCTTTAGTTAGTATTTGGATGGTCTGCTTTCTTTGCTATGATTTTTTTTTTCCTCTAGTGACATCTTTTTAGCCTTAGGTGTGCTTCCATCTAGAGCAGTCCATTTAAGATATCCTGTAGTGGTGGTTTATGAGACGCAAATTCTCTTAACTTTCATTTATCTGGAAATTGTTTAATCCCTCCATCATATTTAAATGATAATCGTGCTGTATACAATATTCTTGGTTCGAGGCCCTTCTGTTTCATAACATTAAATATATCATGCCATTCTCTTCTGGTCTGTAAGGTTTCTGTTGAGAAGTCTGATGATAGTCTGATGGGTTTTCCTTTGTAGGTGATCTTTTTTTCTCTCTAGCTGCCTTTAATACCCTGTCTTTATCTTTGATCTTTGCCATCTTAATTATTATGTGTCTTGGTGTTGTCTTCCTTGGGTCCCTTGTGTTGGGAGATCTATGAGCTTCGGTGGACTGCGAGACTACTTCCTTCCCCAGCGAGGGAAAGTTTTCAGCAATTATTTCTTCAAAGACACTTTCTATCCCTTTTTCTCTCTCTTCTTCCTCTGGTACTCCTATAATGCGAATATTGTTCCGTTTGGATTGGTCACACAGTTCTCTTAATATTCTTTCATTCCTAGAAATCCTTTTATCTCTCTGCCTCAGCTGCTCTGTACTCCTGTTCTCTGTTTTCTATTCCATTAACAGTCTCTCGCATCTCATCCATTCTGCTGTTAAGCCCGTCGATCGCTTGTCTGATTTCTGTATTGTCTTTCCTCAGTTCCCTCACTTCCTCCCTCAGGTCTTGCACATTTCTCTGTAGGTCCATCAGCATGGTTATGACTTTTATTCTGAATTCTTTTTCAGGGAGGCTGTGCATTTCCATCCCTTCAGACTCCCTCTCTGGGGTTGTCTGGTTGATTTTGGTCTGAACCATATTCCTCTGTCTTTCATGGCTATATAATTGGTCACTGATAGTTGCCACGTATGTCAGCTGGGCTCTTTAAGAGTTTAAAAAGAGAAGAAAAAAAAAGAGAGAAAAAAAAGAAAAAAAAGAAAAAAAAAGAAAAAAAGAAAAAAAAGAAAAAAAGAAAGAAAAGAAAAAAAAAAACAAAACAAAAAAAAACAAAAAAAATGCCCACTGGATGTAGATTCTGTGGGAATGCTCTAGGTGGCGCTATTGCCCCACTATTCCACAGCTGTGACTGTGCCGCTCCGCAGGGCCCTTTATCGCTCTGGCAGGGGTGGGAACGAGTAGGAGGCTGTTGATCTCAGTGAGAAGTGTTAAGTATGGCTACGCTTCCTCAGTCGCCAGCTAAGGCGTCTGAAACTCCCCAGGACTCCCAGCCTGCTGGGCTGAGTGTGCTGGGGCGATCCGGCTCCTCCGCTGGGCTCCTGTCTCTTTAAGACCGCTGAAGAAAGCGCGCACTTTTTTTTTTCCTTCCCGGGAGCCGGCTGCAAGCACCCTGGCGCGTTCCCCGCTCAGATCCTGCCCCTCTGTCTCTCCAATGTCCGCTGCACTGCGCAATGTGGGTCAGCGCTCCCCGCGCAGATCACCGGGGCTGGCTACTTCGCGGGGTGTGCTTCCTCTCCCTCCCGGCTCTGAATCCTCTCCTCCCGCCGGTGCGCTGGGGTGGGGGAGGGCTCGGGTCCCGCCGGGTCGCGGCTCCGTATCTTACCCGCCTCTTGGGGTGCCGAGTCCTCTCGGGTGTAGCTGCACGCTGTGCGCTTTCCTGTGTATTCTCGTCTCTCTTTTAGGAATAGATGTATTTTCTGTGTTTTCGTAGATAAATATAGTGTTGGGAGGAGATTTCTGCCGCCCTGCTCACACCGCCATCTTCCCGGAAGTATTCTGTTTGATTGTTTTTTGCTGTAATGCTAATAATTATTAATGATCATTGTTTACATCCATTCAACATTAGGGGGTGTAAAATGGTGCTATTTTTGTTCTGTCATTTCCTCTTCACTTACTAGCTGCAACGTCTCTAAGAAGAAAAGCTTCCCCTCACCAACTATTGGTTTCCCTGGGATACAGCTTATGTAGGAACAGCAGGCTAAATGAATGAGTCTTTCCTCTTATTTCAGTTTTGAAAATAATGAGTTGATACTCTAGAATTCTCCTAAGGTGACAGGACTTTTTTTACTTGTTTATTTGCTTGCTTACTGTTACTGTGAGTTATGTATCACACATATGTTTAATGTGTGTTAACTCATTGCAGTTATTACATGCCCGGTATTCACATTGCCCACTTTTGGCTGGAGGGAGCTAGTTCAAGTTGGTGAGGCACTTCCCTTGCAGAAATATTTCCAGCTGAGTTGATTAAGTTATGTTCTTGTTCTAAAGACCTTCTTTGTAGCGAGGACTCGCTGACCACCTGGGGGTGGAAGCCCACCCTGATGTCTGCTTAGCCATCCCTTGTCCTACCAAGCCTCAAACATCAGGAATCTTTGAGGGGATTGCACAGGTCCTGCTGCAGCTCCTTTCCTATGATTTTTGTGGCTACAAAAAGGCAACTAGATGTGATCGAAAAATACTCACTGGCCCGGGGTTGAGTTCTAGCTGTGCCCCACACAGACTTTGTAACCTTGGAGAAGCTGTATAACTCCTCCTCGCAAGGCAGGGATCCTGTGCCAACAGAAGGAGTCGTGCAAGTGTAACCGATGCAGAGGCCCTGTGAGCCTTCTGGGGCCTATGAACATGGGTGTGTAACTGAATTTGTGAAATCAGTGTATTTTACACTTACAGGGCATCTCAATAGGGACTTGCACAGTACAGGTGCTTAATGGACACATAGTAGCAATAATAATGGAGGAAGGGAGAAATAAAGTAAAATGTCACATGAGAGTGATGTAAATCAAGCAGTTAACAATTTGACATTGTGATTTGACAGGAAGTTGGCACAGTGGTTGTGGTGGTTATTTGTCTGCTGGTTCTCAGCTCCATTCCTGCTTTTCCATATTTTCCTTTGTATTATTGGGGCTAGAAGTCTACAGACTGTGTCTTCCAGATTCCTTCGCCAACTGGTCTCCTCTTAGATTCTGCCAATAGGAAGTACTGGTGGGAAGTGGGATGAGGGAGGAAGGGAGACCATTGCAGTGGCTCCTGCTCAGTGCCAGTGGCACAACTTTAACACTGCTGGTGCCGGCGTCACTCATGAGCACTACCTGTGGGCTTGTGGGTGGCGGCCCGGGGTGGTAACACTTTCTGGTCTCTGGATGCTTATTTTTTCATCTTCTGTTTCTCCAGCTTGCCTTCATCTTATTTTTCTTCCATACCTTCCAACACATTATAAACAGTTCTCTGCACCGATCCATCTCTGCTTAATGTATGTCAAGTAGTTACCGTTTTTCCCACTAGACACTTGGGGTCTGAGGTGTGAGAGAACTAGGTTATAATCTCATGTGTGTCACTTTTTTTTTGTTCTGTGACTTAACTTCTTTAATTTTCTATTTCTTTCTTTGTCTAAGGAGGATAGTAAAAGTAACCGCCTCATAGAGTTGTGATAATTTCTCCCTTCCTCCATTATTATTGCTACTATGTGACCATTAATAATTTCTGTCCATTTATAATTTTAAAAAATACATAATTAAATATATTTAATTAGAAAATATTATAGATATATGTGCACCATCATTAGCTTTGAACATAACTCACAATAAGTGTTGCTTACTATTGATAATAATATACAAACAAAAATTTTTTGGAAATTTTTAATTAAGGTTATCATTGATATACAATCTTATAAAGGTTTTACATGAGCAACATTGTGGTTACAACATTCACTCATATTATCAAATCACCCCTCCCGGCATTGCAGTCACTGTCCGTAAGGTGCTTAGAGTCACTAGTTGTCTTCTCTGTGCCTTCCCCGTGACCTACCTATATTGTGTGTGCTAATCATAATACCCCTTAATCCCCTTCTTCCTCCCTCCCCACTGCCTTTCCCTTTGGTAATCTCTAGTCCCTTCTTGGAGTCTGTGAGTCTGCTGCTATACAAACCAATTTTTGAAGGATCATCATTTAACCAATTTTATTATGGAAAAGTTCAAATGTATACAAAAACAGAGAATAGTATAATGAAACTTCATGTGCACATTACCCAGCTTCAATGGTTATAAATTAAGGCTATTCTTTTATCAATACCACCCACTCTCCCCCCTATTCTGGGATTGTTTTAAAGCAAATATAAAACATTGTTTGTTTTCAGCTGTAACTACTTCAGCATGTAACTCTAAGACATAAGGACAGTTTAAAAGCAACCATAATACTATCAGCCTTCTTAAAAATTAAAATAATTCCTTAATATCATCAAATACCAAGACAGTATTCAAATTTCCCTCATTACCTCATTAATGTCTTTGTTTTTAAAAAATTTTTGGCTTGAATCATATTTAGACTAAGATCTACCTATTGAAACTAGTTGATATGTTTCTTAAGTGTCTTTTAATCTGTAGGTCTCTCTTTCTCTCTTTTTTCCTGTCAATTTGTTGCAGAAACTGGGTCCTTTATCCAGCAGAGTCTCCCACAGTCTGGATTTTGCTGATTACATTCCTGTGATGTCATGTACCTTGTTCTTCTGTCCCTCTATTCCTGATACATTGGTAGTTAGATTGATAGGTATATTGGTTGTGTTTCGGTTTATTTATTTGCTTTGGCAGGATTACCTGAGAAGTAGTATCGTGTACCTCCATCAGGAGGCACATAACGTCTGGTTCTCTCTGTTTTTGTGTTGCTTGACGATTGTTGCCTGGATCCATTAACTCGTCAGGGATTGCAGTATCAAGTAGGCAACTATATTTAAAAAGTCTATTATTCATTCTTTCTACGATACTTCTGGAATTCTTCTATAAGGAGAAGCTCCCGTTCATCAACTATTTGATTATCCCTAGATAACCGTGTATATGGGAAGGTGGGATAAATGCTTGATTATTCCCTTTTACTTACCAGTTTTCAAAATAGTGATTTGATTCCGTAGCATCCTTCAAAGATAACCAGTGCTGTTTTTAGTATTGTTATGAACATCCCAGCTTATGAATCCTAGGTGTGTCTCAGTCCCCTGACGTATTGTCCTTACTGGTGCTCAGTGTCCAGTCTTTGGCCACTGGGCGTAGCCCTGCTGGCTGCTGGTTATCTGTGTCAGGTTTCCTGCCTGACGGTATGACAAGATGTTCCAGTTTCATTGTGTTCGTTCCCTGATCTGGAATCAATGACTTCTCTCAGGAACCTAATTCTTTTCATTGAAAGATGGTATTTGGAGACATATCTGGGCAGTGAAGTCATTGCTAATGGACTGGTCGTTGTTTCTTGGCTTTATAAGTGGACATAGCCAGGAAAGAAATGTTTTTTGAAGATAAAATGCACCGTGAGTTTATATTTGTACTTCTGATTCAAATTTAGGACCCCAAAGCATTTCTTTGACTTTTCAGTCTTATATTTCTATTTCCTCATCCCATGACATGAATCCTGGTTCTTAACACCAAGATAATTTCTCTTTTTGTTCTATCCTTTAACACATACACACAACCACAGAATTATCACTGAAAACAGTTTAGTATTTTTTTCCCAGTGATTTTTAACATTAGAGTGTGTCCTAGTAGGGAAGAACCAGCATATTATTGTGTTAAAAACATTTGAATCAGTTCATTTGAATCCATTCCTTTTTTCTGTAGTGATACTGCTAACACTGGAATGGTTAGTGACTAGCTCAATACAATTACATTCATTTGTTTCATTTTACTTTTGATTTGGTCTTTTTAAAAATTAAATTTTGTTATAATATTGTAAATTATTTATGTGTTACAAAGTAAAATATTTACAATATGCTATATTCAGAATATGCTATCACCTATATTCTGTACCTATATCAAGAAGGCAACTGTATTTAAGATTCTTATGAGACTATCTCTCTACCTGTTAGATGGGATGCTACCTGATTCATAAATTGCTTAATAAAGCCAATTAGAGCTTCAAAAAAGTAAATAAAGTTGTTACAGTTTTTATACCAGTGTTTTAATTATACAAAAACATATGTTTGTAGCCTCCATTTCTTAGATAAATAGTAATGTACTAACTTTTGTTTGCCTTTTTTCATTTAACAATATATCCTGGGGAACACTCCATCACAATTTATTAAGCTATTCCTCAATTGTTTTTACACTTGCATAATATTCCATTGTGTAGCTGTACTAAAGCTTATTCAGCAGTCCTCTATTGGTAGTTTTTCGATTAGTTCCTTATTGTTTTACTATTATTAAGTGTTGCTTTTGAGATTGGCCCAGTGTGATCTCTTTTCATATTATGAAGTCTAATTTTTTGCAGTACAATAGTGAAATAATTTTGTCTGGAAAGGCCGTATTTACCTAATCTGGGGCATTATCTTCTGCCTATCAAAAGAGAACTTTCTCTGGGCCCTTTAATTTTCTAGGAATTGTAAAATAGCCATACAGTTTTTACTTAAGCTCAAGCTTAAGATCTCCAGCAGAGGGTTCTTTGTGAATAAAAGCTGCTCTTTAATCCAGCTATAATCTCATTTTCATGAGCCATATCTCATGATATCTCTGAGACAAATTTTCCAGAGGAGGTTGGTCTCCCTAATGGGCAACATCTGTTGGACACTGTGATTCTCTTCCCCTTGTCGTGGTAGGTCACACTTTCATGTAGCCTAGTTACAGACGTGACATCCTATCACCTTTGCTGCAGGGCTTCTCCTTTGCCAGGCTGAAAAATGAGGACTTTATCAAGGGGATCATGGGGAGGATTCTAGCAGGGGAGTGACATAGTCGGAGCTGTGCTTTCTTGATGGCAGAAGACTGTGGAGGATTGATTTGGATAGCCTTTACAACCGTTCTGCAGAGATGAAGAGGGCCTGGATTAAAGTAGTGACAATAAAGAGGAGGAAATAGGTTTTATTTTTTTAAATCAAGAGGTTATTTGATGTTTGGATGAGGCAGATGTGGGACATGTAACAATCTGGAATGATGCCTGGGTTTTGACTTAGTTTTGGCAGAACATCCTTTTTGGGGAACAGGAGAAAGAGAAGGGGAAAGAGGGAAAGAAACAGAGGAAGGAAGAGGTCTGTGAGTGTCCGTGTAGGTTTGTAGATTTAGTGATTGACGAAGGAGAGCTCAACTCCAAATGTTCTTTACAATGTTTATGTTCTCAATTTAATCAATGTAGCTATGTAAATTTACTTTCTAGTCAAACCATATGCCTCAGTGATAGGTGAGAGAATCAAATACAGAATTCATTTTCCTTGCAACTAGTTTGATAAAAAAAGTTGGTGCTGGCATTTTAGTAAGCTTTGATCACAGATGGGGAGCCTTGGTCTAGTCCTGTCTAGTGCTTGGAATATCGTAATCTTGACCTTGAGTGTAAGTACCTCCAAAGAAAACTAGGTATGAAGTGTCATGTCACTGACTTGTTTAATTGAGCTATAATTCATGTAACATAAAACCCACTATTTTAAAATATACAGTTCAGTGGTTTTTAGTATACTCATTATGTCATACAACTGTCCCCATGCAATGATTCTGAGGGTTCCCTGGATTTAGCAGAGAACTAAGACTCGAATATTCTAAAATTAGACATTTTAGAATATTTTAGAATATTTCCATCACACCCGAAAAGAACTCCATACCTATTAGCAATCAGTCACAATTCTCCCCTTCTGCAGCCCTTGGCAACCACTAACTGACTTTCTATCTCTACAGGTTTGCTTATTCTGAGCATTTCATATAAATGGATTCATACAATATGTGGTCCTTTGTGTCTGGCTTCTTTCACTTTGCTTAATGCTTTCATGGTTCATCCACATTGTAGCATTTATAAGTATTTTTTTTCCTCTTTATTGCCAAATAATATTCCATAGTATGGATATACCACATTTTGTTCATCCATTTATCCATTGATGGACATTTGGGTTGTTTCCACTTTATGGCTATAATGAACAATGCTGCTGTGAATATTCTTGTACAAGTTTTTCTGTGGACATATGCTTTCATTTCTTGTGGGTATATACTAGGAGTGGAATTGCTGGGTCATATGGTAGGTCTATGTTTAACTTTTTGAGGAACTGCAAAACTGTTTTCTAATGTAGATATGCCACTTTACATTTCTTCTAGTGTGTATAAGGGTCCTTATTTCTCCACATCCTCACCAACACTTGCTATTTTCTGCCTTTTTTATTTTAGCCATTCAGATGTGTGTGAGGTGAGATCTTATTGTGGTTTTGATTTGTATTTCTCTGATGGCCAACTCAGGTTGTTTTAGGAATTAAACAGACACCGTATGAATATGGTGATATGAATTTGGGTCTCAGTTTTCTGCTAGATCAAGGGAACCCTCGGAATAATTGCACTGATGTTCCTGGTCATCTTTGTTTACACTGAAGCCTTTTTGCCTGGGAAGGTAGAGCATAGTCATAATTTCCCACATGGGCTTCACACTCAGGTGTACCCCCTACACACATGTATACCATGCTGTAGAATCACAGTCTAATGCTCCCCAGCCCATGCATTTAAAAACAAAGCTGCACAGTCAAATCACTGCCCTAGTCCAGCCTAAGAGGGGTAATTGGTAGGAGCTTGAGGAAAGGCACGAAGACTTGGAATTTCAAGAATCCTTAAGTGGCACTTACTTTTGCTGCCACAGGAAGCGCTACTGAGCACACACGGTTCAGATCTCACAGAAACTGAGTGGTCACCATTTTTACAAGTCAGAAACTAAGGTTTAGATTTGGTTCATTGGAAAAAGTGGAATTAAATGTGCAGCTGGGCACAATGAGGCCGGGCACAATGAGTCACACAGAGTGCGTTAGTTCTTAATATTTGTGTTGCTCATTGAGAGGGAATGGTGGTAAAGATAATTCCAGAATAGTGGCTCATACAAAATACATGTGCAGTTGTCTGGGAATGTATTTCCTGTTACATGCTCAAATGAATGCAGGTGCAGCTGACAGTGTGGAAAGTCACAATACAGCAAACAAAACAAGCCAGGCTATGAAAACAGGGCTTAAGGACAGGTCTGCAGAAACCTCCCTTCCTACTTTTCCAATTCTTCCTGCTTTTTGACTAAAAAGCATTGCTCTGTAGATGAACATAAAGTTCCCAAGGAAACATTCTATTTCTCTTTAGGCTGTTCTTCCCAGGTTATAGTGGAATGAATAGGCTTAGAGGGAGAGAATTTCAAATCATTTTCTTTTCTAGTTTCTTTTGTATGATAATCAGAGAAGACAGGAATAATAATAATGGAAGTAATGTCAAAAGTGAGCTGTGTGACAAAAGATTTAGCTACATGTTAATTCAAAATTGATTGCAATTGTCAAAGTTGCATCAGTCAGAGTCCCAGGGGAAACAATTCACCCCATATGGTTCTAATAGAGAGACTTACATGGAGATTCTGTTTACAGAGGTGTGAGCAGAGATTAGGACAGACAAGGACAGAGAAGTGCCCAGCTGGCACCTTTGTGAAGCCCTCTGTGGCCCTAGGGCCGAAGGGGCCAGGAGAGGAAAGAGCGCTAGGCATGGAGGAACATAACATGCCAGGCCAGGGCATCGAAGCAAAGAGAAGTGGGGAGGGGAAATGACCCACTCTTTGTCTCTCCTCGCCCTCCAGGATCCTGCCAGGACCTCCCATTGGCGGCACCCGAAGCAAAGGTAGCTGGAAAGGGAGGCTGAGGGAGCAGGCTACAGAGGAGAGCAGACAGTGGAGGGGACGGTGATTTGCAATTGGAGATCCCTTTGTGCAATAACCAGCTATTTTACAGCAAGCACATTCTATTTTTTGTTAATTTTAGAAGGTGCTATTTTGTAGAACTTTGAGAAATATTACAAATATAGAAAAACATCCATTTCTCATTTTTCCATTATGTTTCACATTTATTTATGCAAAAATCTTATGTTTTAGGTGATAAACTTTGTTATGAAGTCTCAAGCTTTGTATGTTCTTCTTATTTTCACAATACAGTGGGGCATATCACTGTCCTGCGAAAAGCTTGATATAGACCCAGGATGCCTTTCAGACTAGTAGAGGATGATCTTTAAATTCCTCTTTTTCAGAATTAGTGCATAGCTTCTTGTGTATTGTCCCAAGGCGGTCACTTGTTTACAAATCACATTAGTCAAAGTGGAATTTAATTTAACATTTTTGTAGCCTATAGCTGAGGGGAAGATGCAGTGTGTTAGAGACATCCAAAAGCTGCATGTGTCTCCTGCAGACACAGCTGGGAATTATTTGGCTTCATACAGTGATGAAATATGGAGACCCTTGAAATGTCTGGTCACCGACTGACCTCTTTTCTCTGTCGTCATGTGTGTTACTCTCCTGGATCTGAGCAAAGGACAGATGAAGTCTGTGGCTCTGGGTGTCTACGGGGTTGCTAGGAAATGATTTTCAAAGTGCTTTGCGGTGGTGATGCAGCAGGTTGAACTTTTTTGTGAAGTGTTGTCATGGAAACCAAATGCATCATTGCCTTGTCTGACTAATTTATCTTTTAATGATAAAAAAAATTGTAATCCAGGGTTAATGGATAAAAATAATTAAAAAAATGTAATAGACAAACCAGTAACTTTAAAGGGTGTCCCTGCTGGAAGTAGCAGATATTTGGCAGGGGAAAATCTCACTGGTAGTCTCATTCCCATCCGCCAGGGCTTGGCTGTGCAGAGTGATGGGAGCTAATCAGCTTGTTTTCCTTCTTGTCTTTGGACTAAGAAAACCGTGATTTCGCTCTGGGGCTCACCGCTGCGGCATGTTATTACTGACCCTGCTTCTGACCTTGTAAGTGAAGTGGAAGGCAGTACACTGTCACTGTTGCGTCTCAGCAAGGCCACCAGAGTTTTCTTTGGTTGGTTGTATTTCTCCTTTACCCCCTCCTGTTCCCCCAACCGAGAGCAGGCTATGGGATGACCGTGACAGCCTGCCTCATAAAGGTCTGTCCTGTGGAAATGGTGCCCTACACCTGCCCTGTCTCTGCAAAGTGCCCACTGCCCATGCAGCAGACCCAGAGCAGAATCTGCTCTGACTTCCTGTGGCTATTGAAAGGACCCTCAAGGAAAGTGGGTCCTCCTCTAGTAAGGACTGGGGACAAAACCTCCTAGCATTGTACATATGCTGGCTGCTGCTTATATTTTGATCAAATGGAAGTACTTAGGATGGGAGAACTGAACCAAAAGGAGATTTTGTACCTTATTTAGTAGTTCACCTGCCTCCATGGAAGTAGCTCCTGGGGTTTCTCACCCACCTGTGTGTGTGTGTGTGTGTGTGTGTGTGTTGTGTGGATGGGGGGTGGGTGTATAGCAGACTTGTCATATCAAATTAAGCCTGCTCATTTGTTTTAGGCCTTTTCAAAATATCATTTTTTACTGTTTCCAAGTATAATATATATTGGAGTTTTTTGCATTTAAGAGGAAAGAGCTTGATTCTAGGCATGAGTCCTAAGATTGATAATAGAAGCAAGCAAGCCAATTTAAATCAGTATTTCACGGAGTGGCATTTAAGGCCCCAATCTATTGTCATTCGTGTATTCTTTTAGCATATGTTTGCTGAGCACCTACTTTGTGCTGGGTACTTCTGGGGCACCTCGTAATGTACAAAAGAATTGTCAGGAGGCAGGAGATACCTTTAAGGAGCTGAAGGCCCGAGCAAGCCAGAGCCCGAGGCCTGTCTGGAGTGGCCACGCCTGGAGGATGGCAGCCAGCTGTCTGAGGTCCCTGCACTCCCATCATTTGCTTCCTTTGACTTTGGCTGTTTCCCCAGTTCCAGAGTCTTGGCTGCAGCTCTTGATGACAAGATGGTCCCATGCCAGCATTTCTGTATGACCTTTCAGTATTGACCTTCTGTAGGGAATGTCACTTTTGTTGGTAAAAATGGCCTCCAGAGCCTCGCACTGGAAGGACTGGGTGGCTCTTGACTCCAGCCCACGATATTTTCCTTTTGCTTTGATCTCCACTGCTTCCACACTCATGAGGGCCTTGGGGAAGAAACAGGTCCCTTCTCCCCACTTTAATGGCCTGGCCCACCACACATGCACCTTAGTTTCTGTCTGTGCTATCCATGCACCTGGAGATGAGACAGGACTGTCATGTTTGGACTGTCATTGAAGACTCCCAGATGAAGGCAGAGACCCAGCAGGGTGGCCACACAGAAGCTAGACCCTCTGGTTTGCTCTCGGGTGCTGGCAGCTCTTGTTCCAACTACCAGAGGCCTCAGTCTGGCCTTCTCTACCCAGTGCCTCCCCTTAGCAGTTTGATTTTTATTCTTTCTCCTCCAGAGTCCTCCCCAAGATTCCCAGAGCCCTAAAATCCAGGCCAGATGAGTCTAAGACCCTCCCAGGATATATGTCATCCTTGATAATAAGTGGTTATTGCTTAGGCCGCTTTCTCATGTTTATGGGGTGCGAGTTAATACCTATCTGCTTTGTGCATAGTGAGATTTACACAAGGTCATGCAGAACAGTGCTCAGCAGAGTGCCTGTTACTTGGCAAATGCTTATGATCATCACATTGTTGGAAAGACCTCCCCTTCTAGTTATGCCCATCCCATCTATCTGTGAGGACTATCCTTAGCTCTCCTGGCCTCATCATAACTATGACAGCCTTCATTCTACAGAGGAACCCTACAGGGGCTTACAGTTTGTTGTTTACCTTGTAACAAAGCTGCCCTGGGGCTGGGGCCCCTGTTGTGTCTCAGAATAAACCCATGGCCCTACCTACCTTCCACTGTTTACCTGTGTGTGGCAATGTGGTGTCATTTGTGTGTGTATGTGCATGTATCAGCTCCAAGTTGCAAAGCATAGAAGTGGGGGTATAGACTCAACACTGGCTATATTTATTGATCCTTTAGTATATAATTCAATTGATGAAGTATTCAGAGTAGCTTGTGTTGTGAAATGTCCAGCATTTTACCCCCTTTTCCTGTGTGAACCTGAGGACTTGGTCTACCGGCACAAGAATAGGATTCTTTGGGCCGTTGTATGCTCTCCCTTTTAAGGAGTCTCTTGCAGATCAAGGACCAGGAGACTACACACAGGGCATTCATTCAGTCAGCCAGTTATGTAGCAACTGCTTGTGTGTTGTGTGCCTACTGTGTTCAGGGAATACAAACAAGGCTCTTGCTGTCATGGAGCTTATGCTGTAATCCATTCAACCATTTTCATTCATTTATTCAACACATCCTGAAATACTGTGTTCATCTTCTGATCAACAAGAAGTATTTTCTTCATATCTTTCTCTTTCTTCACTTACACTCTCATTTATTTATTTGTTCAGCAAATATTTGTCAAGGGCCTGTTATGTGTCAGGCAGTGTTCAAGATACTGGATTATAGCAGCAAAAAACAGTGGAAGTTCCTGCCTTCTTAGAGCTTACATTCTAGTTGGGGAAGACTACCAATAAAAAAAAAAAACAAGTGAAATATAAATACTGTTATGTACTGAACATTTATACATCCCCCAACCCCATTCATAAATTGAAATCCTAACCCCCAATGTGTTGTTATTAGGAGTGGGAGGTGATTAGGTCATGAATATGGGGCCCTTATGAAAGGAGTTTGTGTCCTTAAAAGAGACCCTAGAGAGCTCTCTTAGCCTCTTTTCTGCCATGTGAGGACACAACCAGAAGTAAAAGTCTGCAGCCGCTAAGTGGGTTTGCACTGGAACTCAGTCATGCTGGTACCCAGCCTTGGACTTACAGCCTCCGAATGCTGGACTGGATTTTGGACTCCCTGCCCCAGAACTGCAAGAAATAAATTTTTGTTGTTTATAAGCAACCCAGTCTATGGTACTGTTCCAGCAGCCT
The DNA here is from genome assembly GCA_032199065.1 of Smutsia gigantea. NCBI lineage: Eukaryota > Metazoa > Chordata > Mammalia > Pholidota > Manidae > Smutsia > Smutsia gigantea. The sequence goes on from JAVSCE010002857.1 coordinate 14,840, forward strand.
GAACTTACTATGACAAATGTGTTAGTAGTATGTGTTTGGGAGGTAAACGATTCAAAGAAGAGGAAAGGAAATGACCTAAAATAGCTAACACTTACATCGCATTTCATTGATGTTAAGATGCACTTTTTCAGAAGACATTTTTGCAGCTCTGAATTGGGACGCAGCTTATAATGGATAGCATTTACTACTTTAATTGACACTATTTCTTTGAGTAAAAGATAAAATAATAGTGTGTCTTAAAATGCATAGCCTCTTAGTTTTAACAAATATGACAGCCCTCACCATGTGCCAGGCACCATGCTAAACAACTTAATTCATGGAGTCCTCACAACAGCCTTATTAGATTGGTTCTATTATTCTTCTTCTTTTAAAGATGAGGAAACTGAAACCCAGAGAGATTAAGTAATTTATTCAAGGTCAGCCACCAGGAATTGACACAGTCAGGATGGGAACCCAGGTTGGTTGACTGTGGAGTGTGCATTCTTAACTTCTGTGATGTATTGTCGGGGGTGGGGGGGTCTTCCAGGAAAGTGACTTTTGAGATAAAACTAGGAAGAGGTGAGGGAAGAAGCCATGGTGCATATCTGTTCCAGACTGAAGGAGGTCCTGTGTTGGGAATGTGTTTGGCATTTCCAAAAAACAGGCCTGTATTTTTGGAGTAGAATAAGTAAGAGGGAGGGGCGGGGGAAGGGAGTTCAGGAGATGAGGGGCGGGCTCATCATGTGTCCGGTTAGTCTGCTGTAAGGACTCTGGCACTTGCCTTGAACCAGATGGGAGCCACTAGAGGGCTCCGACTAGGACCATTCTGGCTGCTGCATTGAGAGTACTCTGAGATAAGGTAGGGGCTCATTGGAGTAATTCGGGGGAGTGGTAGTGGCAGAGGTGGTAAGAAGTGGTCAGATTCCAAATATGTTTTGAAGACACAGGTGACATAATTTCTGATGGATTAAATGTAGAAATGTGAAATGGTAATGTTGATGATATTAAAAACAATAGCCAATGTTTATATATGCTCACTCAACACTTTATACATATTAGTTCAGTTAATCTCTGTAACAACCTGAAGAGGAAGTAGGTACCATTATCATCTCCCTCCCGTGGATGAGGAAACCGAGGTAGTGAAAGGTTAGGTAATTTTTAGGTTAGGTAGTGTTACAGACTAGTTAGTGATGAAAATAGGATTCAAATCTGGGTGGTTAGGATCCGGAGTCTATTTTCAACTGCTACATCTTATTGCCTCTATGCTGAGAAAAAGAAAGGAGTCGTGAATGAAATAAGGTTTTTGCCCTGACTAATTGAAAACCGCTAGAGGTGATAAGTACTTAAAAAAAAAAGAGATAATAGTAACCAGATCAGTTTTGAATATGTTAAGATAGAGTTACAAAGGCAGTGAAATATACAAGTTTGGAAGTCAAGGGCAAGGTCCTATCTTAGACATACATTTTAGAGTCATCCATTCATAAAGCTGTGAACCTGGATGGAGTCACCAAAGGGGTGAGTGGGGCAGAAAGAGGAGATCCAAGAATTAGACTAAGACCAGGGCACCCAGCATTTAGAGATTGTGTTGATGAGGAGGAGTGATCCAATGCCTGGGAATGAGCTGTCACTGGGAAAGAGGAAGAAAGTGTGGGAAACTGAAAGCCAAGTAAGAATAGTGTCTCAAAGAGGAGGGGGTGATCACCCCTGTCACGTGCTGCTAATAGATCGATAAGATGAGGACCAGTATTGGACCACTGGGTTTGGAAACATGGAGCTTATTGGTAAACTTGACCAGGACAGTTTCACACAGTGATGGAGGCAAAAATCTGCATAGTGTGGTTTAAAGAGAGAATAAGGGAGAGAAATTGGAGAAAGCACATTTAGAAAACTATTTTGAGTTTTCCTGCAAAGGAAATGGAAGAAATAAGATGATATCTGCTGGGGGATGTGTTTCATAAATGTCAGTTAGGTTCAGCTGTTTGAAAGTGTTGTTCAGTTCTATGTCCTTGAAGACTTTCTATCTAGTAGTTCTATTGATTACTGAAAAAAGGAGTACTGAAGCTCATTTGTAATTGTGGATTTGTCTATTTCTCCTTTTAGTTCTCAGTTTCTGCCTTATGTATTTTGCAGCTCTGTTGTTTGGTGATTGCAAACTCGGTAGTTATATTTTCTTGGTGAATTGACACTTTTGTTATTGTATTATCCCTGGTAATTTTCTTTGATCTGAAGTTTATTTAGATATTGATATAGTCACTCTTCCCTTCTGATTAGTATTCATATGTTATTTCTTTTTCCACCCTTTTAACTTAACTATATTTGAAATCTATTTCTTGTAGACAGCATGTAGTTGGGTCATATGGTCTTAATCCATTCTATCTATCTGTGTTTTTTAATTGATTTGCTTAAAACATTTATATTTAATGTAATTATTGATATATTTCAACTTAAACCTGTAAACTTATTTGTTTTCTGTTTGTTCCCTTTATTTGGCATTTCTCTATTTCCTCTTTTCTGCTTTCTTTGGGTTGTTTGAAAACTTTTTAGTGTTTAATTTTATTTTCTCCATTGTGTTTTTGATTAATTATCTCTGCATAGTTCTTTCAGTGGTTTCTCCAGGGATTGTTTTATGTATATATATTTAACTTTTCAGTCTACTTAGAAACAATGCTCTGCTACTTCAAATGAAATGAAGAAATGTTCATATAGGTCCTTTTATGCTACCCTCTTTGTGTTGTAGTTGTCTTATGTATTAGATCTACATATGTTGAAAACTCCTTCAAATATTATAAAATTTTAACTGTCAAACATATTTTAAAGAACCCAAGAGGAGAATAGTAATCTACTATATTTGTTAGATATTTACAATATCTGTGACTTTTCCTTCATTTCTGATTTTCCAAGTTTCCTTTTAGTGTCATTCCCTTTGGTCTGAAGGATTTCTTTTAGAATTATTTTAGTGCAGGTTTGGTAGAAGTGGATTCTTTTCATTTTCCTTTGCTTGAGAATGTCTTTATGTCACTTTAATTCCTGCTGGATATTTTCACTGAATATAGAATTATGGATTGACAGTTATTTTCTTTCAGCATTTTGAAAATGTTGCTTCACTTTTTCTGTCCTGTATGGTTTCTGAGGAGAAATCTTCAGTCCTTTGAATCATCATTCCCCTATAATAATGCATCATTTTCTCTGGTTGCTTTCAGGAGTTTTTCATTATCTTTAGCTTTTAGTACTTTGATTGCAATGTTTCTAGATGTGGATTTATTTGGGTTTATCCTGTTTGGAGCTTACTAAACTTCTTAATATGTAGATTTCATAAAAATTCACCAAAATTGGGAAGCTTTCAGACACTATTTCTTCAAATACTTTTTCTCCTCTCCTCCTAAACTATAGTGGCTTGATGTTGGACCTTTTCTCATTGGTCCAATGTCTCTGAGGTTCTGTTATTTTTTATTCAGTCTTTTCTTTCTCTCTGTTGTTGAGATTGGATGATTTGTATTGATTTACCTTTAGGTTCACTGTTTCTTTTATTTCCATTCTAATACTGAGCCTATGTAGTTAGTTCTTTTACTTTGTTTATTCTTTCAATGCTAAAATTTCCATTTTTTTGTTATATATTCTATTCTTTGCTGAAACTTTCTACTTCTCTGTTTCAAGTGTTAACACTTATGTATTGGGCCATATTTATAATAGTTGCTTTAAAGTCTTTGTAAGGTGATTCTAGCAACTTTGTCATCTTGATCTGGGCATCTTTTGATTGTCTTTTCCCATGCAAGTTGTGGCTTTCTTGGTTCTTATGTCCAGAAATTTTGGATTGCATTATATAATGAGACTTTGTATCTTGACTAAATCTTATGGCAAATCTTTTTTATTTTTGTTTCAGCAGGGACTCAACTCAGCTGGGTTCAGGTTACGAGTTCTTATTAGCCGTCTGTGGGTTGTGGTTTCAATATCACTTCCATTTCCAAAGCCTTTATAATGCTATTTGCATATGTCTGGTATGTGTGCCACCCAGTGGCCAGTCTATGACCTGGGAGGTGATCTGCCCATAATTTTGTTCTCAAAGTCTGTGGTATGCTGTTTAGCATGAGATCCATGTGTGTGCAACTTGGAGGTGGACCCAGGAGAACATAAGAAAACTTTGTGCTTTTTTTCCCCAAGCTCTTCCTTTTTTGCAATCTCAGTATTTTCTAGTTCCCTAGGGTTCCCATTTCTGGTCCTGTGGCCAGAATCTGGGCCTTTCTTGACCTCATTTTGCTGCACACTTGCCATGACTATAGCCACATTTGGAGCCAAATGATGAGAGGATAGAGTGAGGAATAAAAAGTAATAAGATGTGGTTCCATCCTCTTGGAGCCATAGCTCTTTGACTGGAGAGGAAAGTTCTCTTCCCTTAGAGTTTTAATCTCCTGTGGATTGCTGCTACTGTCACAGGATGAGAAAGAATGGAGAAAGAATGAAAGAAAATGGGGAATGCCCCCAACCCCCCTCAACCAGATGTTAGGAGACCTCTTTCCCATTCCTTGAGCCAGAACTAGGGCTTCTTCCAGAGTTTTCTTTGAGAGCACTGATGATTTTCAGTCTTCATTGAGTACAGGACAAGGGATACCAGTGGGGGAAGAATGGTAAGCTCACCACCAGTTTGATGGTACTTTGAATTCTGGTTGTCTTCTCCAATCCACCTGCTACTGTTTACTTTTCAAGGTTCTCAGATCACTGCTTATGCATTCTCTGTAGGTTTTATAATTGCATTCAATTGGAGAGACAGAGTGGCATGTGCTTACTTCATCTTACCCAGAGCCAGAACCTCTGGATATTTTATAGAAAGCTCATTGGCATCTGCCATGTATGAGTTTGGTGTTGGAAAATGTTAAGGAAGGATTTGCACCATAAGAAAGTATTCTGTTGCTGTTTGTGGTGGTGGTGAGCAAGGTGGTGGGTTCTTGCCAGTATCTTTTCCAGAGGCATTCTAGCAGCCACAGCAGCTCTGTTTTTTAAATGATAATTTTGAACCTTTATTTCTACATAGAGATTTTTTATTGCATTATAACTGACACAATGTTCTAGTAGTTTCAGGTGTACAACATAGTGACTTGATATTTGTATACATTACAAAATGCTCACCATGATAAATGTAGTTACCGTCTGTCACCACACCAAGTTGTTACAATATTATTGACTGTATACCTCATTCTGTACCTTTCATCCCCATGAGTTATTTTATAACTGAAAAAATTATTTTTTTGTACCTCTTAGTCCCTTTCATCTAATTTACCTGCCTCCTACCTCCCTTTCGTCTGGCAACCATCAGTTTGTTCTCTGTATTTTTGTCTGTTTCTGGTTTTCTTTGTTTATAACTTTGGAATTTAAAGGCAAAATTTGAAATGCAAGTTGACCAGATGCTTGTGGTTTCTTTAGCAAATCTGTAGCTTTCCCATTTCCCCAGAGAAATAATCTAATGGCAATGTGGTTGGGAGCTGGCCTTGGCCATCAGATAGACTTGGACTCTAGTCTTGGCCTTGTCATTTAGTAACTGTGTGACCTTGGTCAAACGACTGAACTTCTGTAACCTCTGTTCCTTCTTGGGTAAAATGGAGATAATAATCACAGTGCTTGCATGACACAGTTGTGTGATTCAGTAAGGTAATGTTGGTAATGGTCTTCAGATGCTGCTTAATAAATATTCACAATTATTCTTACCGTGATTGTTTGTATTATAAATAGAAAAATTATGCCTATTTACTGCCTCAAATTACTTTTAATCTGTTGAAACATGTGGCATCTAACCACTCGTCTCTCAATATTTTAAGTCATTCAGAACATCAGTTAAAGTTCTTTCTTGAGATTCAGGAGCAATGCACTTTGAGCAATGATATTTCTGTTAATGAAAGTATTTGAATAAATACTTGAATATTATTGTGACTTAACTTTTAGTACTAACCAAAGAAGAGCAATGACATTGATGTGCTTGAGTCACGCTAAGTATATCACCAAGTCTCCCAGGTGTTTTATCCAAGAGCTGCCTCTCCCCAGGTGCTATCCTAGTGAGCACTCTGGGAAAAGATCTCTTTTCAAGTGACTGTCAACAGCTTTGTTGATTGCAATTCCTGTTTGCAATGGCCTTACTCCTCATCATCCTTCATTTTTACATTAAAAACAAATCAGTGTGTGTTTACTGAAGTGCATAACAAACTGGTCACTTCCTGGGAACTTTTATAAATGTATTTATTGAAATGCTGCTGGCTTCAATATCTGTGTATTATGTATGCAAAGGCTTCTTAAATATCTTATTCTTTCATATGTGGAAATCTATAAGGCAAATATTTTTATTGTGTGGAAATGCAAATCAGGAAGCTCTTGAAAATAAGAATTATATATATTTTTTCTGTTCCCTTTCACACCCTTACTGCTCTTTTTCATAAAATGGGTACTGAATAACTATTTACTTAGTTAATTGAAACTCAGATCCTTTTGAATAATTTGTTGGTGTGAATATAACAGTTTATATTGAATATTCTACTAGAAATAAACTAATAGCTAGCCCTCAGTGATGGAGAAGATGGTGGCATAGGATTATTTGACTGATGGCAAGACAGAGTACACCAGGTCATGCTATGGGATGTGTTTATTTTCTTCTTGCATGAGCAGAACCCAGTCTGCAGGTCCTTCTGTGAGCTGTGAGTTTTAATTAAAATTTAAATTGCCCTTCTGAAAAACTCTCATTTGAATGACTAAAACAAAATGCAACAAAATTGCTTCATGTGGCTGCTATGCAGTCACTGCAGAGCTCGTTGAGATGGAAGAATCACAGAAAAGCACTGACGAAGGAAGCAAAGCCACTTCAACTTGGGTGCTCTTAGACAGACGGCCACCCAAGCGCTGTCAGGATGATTTGCAGCTTGAGGACCCCCATAAACCATTGTGTGCCCAGGGGATAAGGGGCCAGTAGTAGCAAGAAACAAGCCTGCTTTTAAAGCCACCCGCAAAGAAGAGCATTCTGCAAAGACAAGCCTGGGTTATTACAAGAATGAGAGTTCTGAACAGGGACGCTTTTAACCTCATCCGAGATCGTCACAATTCATCTGAAGCTGGAGGAGCTCCTGTCTGTTACAAAGACGCGTGGAATGTTTTTAAACTACACAGGGAGAAGAGATTGGGTTATGTTCATTGAAAGTGTGAATTTTAATTTCAGAATGATTAGATATTATTGTCCACACTAAAATTATCCAGTAGAGGGGAGACAACATTGGTGCAGACTCTTTAATTGCACAAAAAAATTAGAGGAAAGAAACGCGACCAGATATTGTTAGCAAAGGTGTTTAAGGAGAAGATAACAGATATTGGCTCAGCACATTTATCTACATCAGTATGTTTTAATGTGTTTCATAGAATACTAGTTGTGCAGGATATTAGACCAAAACAATGAAACAAAATAGTGGGGAGGTCCAAAGCTGTCTGGAATTATGCCATTTGTAAACCATTAAAATAAGCTAGTACATTTCTAAGCTGGTAAAGTAATAGGTATTATTTGGAGATTCAGTTTATCATGGTTACATTTTATTGGTGAAACTTCAGGTAAGACGTCAACCCCTTAAAATGTAAGTCTAATCTCTTTCTACTCATTAGATTTACAGTTCTAAGAAGTGTCAGACAGGGAATTAAAGGGCAGGAAGCAGGGTGTGGAGGAGGGCTGAAGACTTTCTGCCATCAACACCACTGTGACAAGAAGGATGCTGGAGAATCAGATTGGACCACATGAGCAAAGGGGGGATCAGACCAGGAGACTCAGGCTTGGACGTTGTACCAGACCCAGAAGCAATTCAGATGCGTGAAGTCTGACTCTGTGTTAGAATGATTTGGACTGGGGGCTGGGTTTGCTGGTGACAACTGACATCTGACATGGGCTCTGGCTGTGGGCGCGGGCTACAGAATGAGGCTCCAGCTGCAGAGAGGAAGACAGAGCAACAGGGCCCTAGCCCCTGCTTTAGGCTCATGACAGGGCTGCAGCACTAGGACACTCCAAGTTCAGGCAGAGACAGAGTTGGATAGAGGGATGGACCAGGGCAGGGAGCAAGCTTCAGGGAGCCCCTGGGAAGCCACACAGGCTCCAGTGGCTGTCCTAAGTCAGCTTGCAGTGAAGACACTATAAAGATGAACTTACTTGGAGTCAGACTCATGTGAGCGGCTCAGCAGAGCTCAGTCAGCTTGTTGAAGAGCAAGCTGAGGCTTTGATATAATAACAAGAAAAACAACCAATATTTATACAGTTATTTACTTTGTACTTTATAGTTTACTTTATAGTTATTTACTTTGTACTTTATACTAAGTACAGTTCTAAGCACAAAGTTAAGTCTTACACCAGCCCCATGAGACAGACCCTACCATGTTGCTAAAATCATAAACAGAAAGAAGTGAAGGGACTTGCCCAAGGTCACACTTGTAAGTGGCTCAGCCAGTGTTCACACCTAGACTGGCTGACTCTGGAGGCCGTCCTCTTAATCACTCAGCTCACCTCCTCTCATTGTCATCCTTGTCACCTCCATGGGTCAGCTCAGGACCTCGTGGAATGGAGTGAGGGGCTGGGAAGCATGAGGTGGGAGAGGCAAGACCCTCGTTGAAAGTTTAATGCAAAAAAAGTCACAGAGATTCCAGTGTACATCTAAGCAAAGGCAAGGAGAAAATATGAAATGTGAAGGGAACCCTTTGTGGAATACCTTTTAAAATGGTTAAAACAAACCCCAAAAATTCATTTCTCAGGCTCTGCAGCTGAGTTGAAGACAGGTCCAATAGTAATGAACTAGGACTTCACCATATAGGCTTTGCCTGATCATAGCTACTCTCCATTGGTTTTAATAAGGTATTCTACTCTTCAAACGACCAAGATGATGTACAAACTAATAAAAGTTTAAAGAATGAAGAGTACTTTAAAATAAATTAAAATACCTTTTTGGCTTTGGGGGAACATGAGAATGAAATGGAAACCAAAGCCTTGCCATCAGCGCTTTGTAACTTTTCAATGGCTTTGTCTGCAAAATATTAGATTCTCTTGAGAGGCATTTGGGTGATCCTCTCCTCTCCCTCTTTTTCCTCCTCCTTCTTATCACTACCACCAGCTGCTGACTGAGCGTCCACAGTGCCTCTGATCACAAAGAAGACAAGGCCCAGCCCTTTAGGAACGTAGAGTTCAGAGAATGAGATGGTCGTCATTGGGCCTCCGGTGCCCGCCTCATCCCCCTTCTCGCGGGTCTTTGTTCCCTGGGGGAGGTTGCGAGTGTGCTCACACTCCGTATGCATGATCTCAGTTGATCTTTACAGCAGTTCATGGGATAGGTATATGATTATCCTCATTTTATAGAAAGGGAAACTGAAGTTTAGAATTTACCTGACTTCTCTGAGGTCATTCCGACCAGAAACTGTTTTTACTACTATATATTTTGTATCCCTCCTTCTTTATCCTATCTCCTTCTTCTTTCCTTCTCAGCTGGTCATAATATAAAAACAAAAATGTATTTTAGGTCATTTGATGGATTTATTGTGCTGAATGCTTGCTGTGCACATCTACCATGATGTACAGATGACTGAGTGTGTCACCAGTCCTGTGGGCACTGGGGCCTGTGAGAGGGATGGGGCCCAGGACAAATAGGCCGCTGGGCTGCTCTTGGGGACTCCCGGCTGTCCGAGGCTGGGGGGAGGGGAGGGCAAGAAACAAGGGCAGAGCCACGGTTAGTTGCGTTGACGGCAGCTACAACTGCAGTTCAGCTCAGGATCAAGTCCAGCTTGCTGTCTGTTTTCCTATGGCTTATGGCTTAAGAAAGGCTTCTACATTTTTAAAGAGTTGCAAAAAAAGTAGAAGAATATTTTTGTGACAGGTGAACATTATATGGAATTCAAATTTCAGTGAACATAAATAATGTTTTGTTGAAACACGGTTATATTCATTCATTTCTGTATTATCTGGGCCTGATTTCACATTACAGTGGCCAGAGTGGAGTAGTTGTGACAGAGCCCCAGTGGCTTGCAAACCTAAGGATATTTACTATCTGGCCCTTTACAGGAAAAGTTTGCCAGCCTGTGGTCTGTTGGAGGAGTTGGAGAACTGCGAGCTTCTGGAGGAGGGGGCTGAGCTTGAGAAGGGAGAGGAGGCGCCGGCAGCACGGTACCTCCTGGGGAGAGCTCCTCAGACTCTGGGTTTGATTTGACTCCTCCAGTGCCCATCTGTGTGGTTAGGGGCAAGTTACTTAGCCTGTCTGTGCCTCCATTTCTGTATCTGTAAAATGGGGGTAATAATAGTTCTCACCTCATAGGTTGTAATGGGGATTATATTTATAGGCAAAACACTTAAACAACACTTTAGATATAAATATAACACTCAAAAAAGATGTTGTTCATCCTCTTGTCATGGGCATTTTCTCTGGGTCAGATTCACAGCAGGGTCCTGGTAGCCCCCAAACTTGGCCTCTCTGTGTAGCACTCCACTCTCAGAATGCTGAGACCCTCTGGCCTCCTGAGACCCCCTGGGCCCCACACAGGCCCTGGGGGCCCACAGGCATACGTTTCTCCTCTTTCTCCTGGGCTAGCCGCCCCCTAGCCCAGGTCCTCCACGGGGCTCCTGCCTCTCCTCCAGGGTCCCCTGGGGAGTCCTGGTGCCGGCTGCAGCCATGTGCCGGGGCCCTCCGTGTCCCAGATCTGGGCTTCCCACAGGGGCTTCCCTCCATGCCACATCACAATGACGGCACCCCCAGTAGTCCTGTGGGTCTGGTGGGGCCGTAGAGCCGTGCACTGTGGTAAACCTGGTGTCCTGTGTGAGCGCTGCTCTGCTGACTTGTCTGTCTCTCGCTTACGGAGCACACACCACATCCCCGGCCTTGGACCTGGTGTTCTGCATGAAGCACCATTAATCCTCATGAAATCCCTGCCATGCTGCAGTGTCCTCATCTAGGGGCGGGGTGTCACAATTCTTGGGATGAGTCCCTCTCCTGAATCTAGGGTGAAATGTGTCCCTTCCCCTCCTTGGGGCCCGTGTTCTGTAGAGATTTGTTCTCCCTCACGGGAGATGAAGTCATATCCGCAGCCTAACAACTGTGGGTCCTTTCTGCCCCTGCCCATGAACACCCCCAAAACATGCCATCCAGGGACCATGCAGGAAGTCCGAGGTTACAAATAGGCAAACAGAAAAATCTAAGGCATCCTACTCACCTGGTGGTGTTTGGGTTAACGGGCCCTCCTTGCCCGTCTCTACTGGACAGCTGCGAAAACAGAGAAGCAGAGAGGTGAAATGACAGTCTCCAAATTATAGACAGTCTCTAGCCAGGCTTCTAAACCTGGCTCTGACTCTGAAACTGAAGGGTTTTTGGCAGGGATGGAAAGTGAAGGGTAAAAAGAAGGGGTTAACTGGACAGCCGGCTCCATGAAGGCAGGGACTGTGGCCTGTTTTTAGTCACTGTTGAATCCCATGGACCTAGAACAGTGCCTAGCCCGTGGTCAGCTCCCATCAAATACTGGTTGAAGTCATAGTGCGTATTGCTTGGTCCAGGTGCAGAAGAACGAGGAGCTTCCTATCTGGACAAGGAGCAAAGGAGAGAGCATAGCTGTTTGCTGAGTGGGACACTTTATATCCTCAAGAATTAAATGGAAACCCCAAATTCAATTAGCTTCTTTGAAGAGCTTCCATTTCTTTCCCATCCACAACATGATCATTGGCCTTGGGTGACAAAAAGCTCCTGGTCCCCGGACACATGACCACTACAGGAAAACCCCATGCACCCCCACTGTGATAAAGCGAGGGCATTCTGCCTGCTCAGACAGCACGCCGGGTGCACTTGCAGAGTCCTCTGTCTCTGAGGAAAGGGCTACCAGGTTATGGCAAAAGTCTCTGGAAATTTACACATCAAACGTGGTGCTAGGAACTCAACTGTTTCTCCTAAAAATTCCTATATCAAAGCTCTCCCCTCCAGCACAACTGTACTGGAGATGGGGCATTTATGGTAATTAAGGTTAAATAAGGTCATAAAAGTGGAACCCTGACACAATAGGGTTAGTGTCCTTGTAAGATGAAATACCAGAGAGCTTGCTCACTCTCTCTGACATGCAAGCCTGTGGTGAGAAGGAGACGATGTCAGGTCATTCTCTGTCTACTTGCCCTGGGACTTTCCAGCCTCCGGAACAAAGGAGAAAGTACATTTCTGTTGTTTGAGCCACCCAGTCTTCGGTGTTCTTACGGCAGCCCTAGCTTACACACGTGACTTCCCAGTATTCATCCACTCATGTAACTATAATCTGGCTGGAAAGGTCTTTACATCTTTGGCAACAGAAGCCACATTCTCCAAGTGATGCCCACTAGTAGTTAATAAGTTATATCCAAATAAGCAGGTATAATGGTCATATTTTTACCACTGCATTTACCTCTTTGCTGTTTACAGAAGTTGCCCCATGAACACTTTAGTGCTCATAGTCTTGCTGCGTTCTTATGAGACCTGAGGATTTGGGCTCAGAGAGGTTGAATGAGTTGTCTAACAGCCACACAGCTTATAAGTGACAAAGTTGAACCCCACCGCAGGCCTTTGGCTCTTGGTCAGGGTCGTGTAGACTTAGGGGCATAGCTCAGATTCTCTGCCCTTTAGTGCTCCTGTTTACCAGGTGGCAAAAAAGGCTCAAAATAAAGTGCTGAACCTCAAGGAGAAATCAGGAAAATTTAGAACTATAGTTTTGTCTTTGTCCTTAATTTACCCAACAGCATTTTCTGAAATAGTGGATGTCTCAGCGATGTGTGGGATGCAGCGTGCCACATTCTACCAGGCAGAATAAAGAGGGCTGAGGAGGGCATCAGCAGCGCCCAGACTTACCAGCCACCCAGTCCGCTTGCTCTGCGTCACTGGAAGTGTGCCACCTTAGGGGCGCTTCATTTTCTACTGATGAGCATGCGAGGAATTAAATTTGGGGGCAGGCATCCCCACACAAAAGAAATTGTTTGGGTGAAGGGTCTGCAGGCATGGATTTGGTTCTTTGGAAAACATGAAGGTTTGTGAAAACAAGAACGGCAATTACTAGTTGGTACCAGACTTGCGTAAGAAGATGTGTGCAGAGGTTCCTTCTGTTGGTTAGCTGCGTGCACACATCCCCGTTATGCAATTAGTATATTACTGCTTTTCTTAATTGCCCCCATTTAAAAAAGAAAAGCAATGTAAGCACAAACAGCACAATAAGACTAGTATCTAAGAGGAAAAGCATGCACCTATGGATTACTTTTTTCCCATAGGCTGGGAGGGAGGAGAAGCAATGCACACTAACTGCATGCCTGCTGTATGTCAGGCTCAATGACCGGCTCTTCAGGGGGGCTTGCCGTATTTTCACCTTCACAGAAACCTGCGGAGGTAGATAATATCACCCACATTTTACAAATCAATAAATACAGGGGCTAAATAACTCTTTCACGGTCTTTCTCCTTTAAAATTGGGAATTGAAACAAGGTTATATGATTTAGAAATCCTTGCTCACTGCTGATGGGGCTGTTGACTTCCCCTCGCCTTTCTCTCTCTTTGGTGATGCAGGGGAGGGTGTGGCCTTCCTGCTCCTGAGTGTATGACAATGAGGGACCTGGATCAGAAACACTTTCTGCCAGTCCCATGCTTCTGTGTGAAATGTCCATTTTGTTGCTTAGAGAGCAAGTCCCCTTGAGCTTTTGGGCTGCCTTCTCCTCTTCTTCACTTCCTTGGCTCTCCCTGAGTCAAAGCACAGAAGGTGTCTTTCCCGAGTGGGAATAACTTCTGCATCCTTGCCTTCCAGATGGCAGCTCCCTCTCCAAGATCCACAGCTGGGTTCAGGGGTGCAGAGGTCACAGCCTCCTGATAGCTTTAGGTGATGCGTGATTGTCTTGTACCTGATGTCTCGGCCTGGCTCATCGGTGGGCTTGGGCTTCCCTGATGATCCCAGAGAACAAGACGTGTTTCCAAAGCCACTGAGTTCCCCTCACGGATGCAGGGAGAGGCTCTGAAAGGCCACGGGAGACATATGATCCTGCAAGTGCTTTTTGGCTGGACATCACAAAATGTATTTTTTTTCTAGGTCAGGTTGTAAAAGGACATAATGTAGGTAGTCTTGATTGAATAACCATCTGTAGTAGCACCATTCAGCTTCATTAGTATGAGTGCTTACGGATAGTTTGGATGACTAGTGAAGCTGTTAGCAAGAGGAGCTGAGAGCATGGACATTGGAGTCGGATTGCCCAGGTTCTATCCCAGCTGGGCCACTTGTTTGCCCCGTAATCTTGAGCAAGTTTTCTTAACTTTTCTGTGCTTCAGTTTCCTCATTTATAAAATGGGAATAGTGATAATGCCTACCTCATAGGGTTGTTAGAATATTAAATAATCTAATATGTGAAAAGTTCCCTTGCTTGTAATGAAAGCTGTGGGCGATTAGCTAGGATGGTGATAGCCATGGTGATGATCCTGTCTGGAGGACACTGATATTGCTATTAGAAGCTTTGGGCCATTAGCTCTGATTTATATACCTGCAAATTAGTGTAGGACAATGAGGATCATTAACCGGACAGCATCCCATTTTAACATAGTTCATTCATTCATCAAATATGGAGTACCTACTATGTGCCAGGCACTGTGTTTGGTATAAAGTATACAGAAATGAATGAACAGATGTGATCTGCTCTTGTGGAATTGCACAGTAGCCAGTCAAGGTTAATTATTCAGTATTAGGGTATTTCAAGCAATTAGTTTAATTTACCAAGTTAATCACAAAGTATATAATATCATTAACATTTGTTTTCTCCTCCTTTAGGTTTTACTGAACATTTAACAGCCCCTCAGGTAGAATCTGTAGCTGCCCTGTCCTGTGTAGGGGCCACTAGCCACGTCTGCCTATGCGAGCCCCTTGAGGGGTGAACAATGAGATGGGAGCAGTGGGTGGGGCCTTGCAAGGAATTTAGATGTCGTCCTAACAGTTATTCTAGCTGCTAAACATTGTCCTACCAGTGGGGTTAAACAGGAGAGCTGGGTGAAATTTGGAATTTAGAGTAAGTTTAAAACTCCTATTAATTCTGACTTTCCATGATTCCATACCACGTCTTTTATTCTATTTATATTTTAATATAATCACTGAAATACTTGTGTTTAAATCTACCACTTTTTTTGGTCTTCTGTTTTGTTCCATCTGTTTTGTTTCACTCCTTTCTTGCCTTCTTTTAGATGGATTGCACTTAAAAAACATCATTTGACTCCCCCCCACCAACTAGTGTTTTTCTTTTCTTTACTTGGTTATGAGAGAAAGTAGAAAATGTACTCTGAGTTACCGAAGTCTAGAGCGATTCAGCACCACTCTTGCCTCCAGAAACATAGAAGGTTCATCTCCCTTTGGCTTATATGCTGACATTCTCATGTCGGATGTTTCCCTATCCATGCAAACCTCCAGGGATATTATTATTACACTCTGCCATTAGTGTTATTGAGGTTGAGCCACATATATCCCTTTTTGTTTGTTAGTCCTTCTTGTATTTCTACCGGGATCATTTTTCTTCTGCCTGAAGGACATCCCTTCTTTCCTTTGGTGTGGGTCTTTGGCAAACTGTATTTTTCTTTAAAAATATCTCTATTGTGCCTCATTCCTGAAGCATATTTTTGCTGTGTGTGGAATTGTAGTTGGGTGGGTACTTCCTCTCAGTGCACTGAACATACCAGCCCGTTATCTTCCGGCTTCCCTTGTTGCTGCTCAGCAGTGTCTCCTCAGAGGATGAGTCATTTGAAGGTCATCTGCGTTTTATCTGCTGGCTGTTCATGAGATTTTCTTTGTCTTTGGTTTTCTGCAGTTTCACTGTGATATGTGTAGGTGTGGACTTCTTATTTACTGCTTGGAAATTGTTAGTACTTCTGAGTCCATGGACTGATGTCTTTTTTTTCTTTCTTTTTTCTTTTTTTATTAAGATATTATTGATATACACTCTTATGAAGGTTTCACATGAAAATACAATGTGGTTACTACATTTAACTGTATGATAAAGTCCCCACCCATACCCCAATGCAGTCACTGTCCTTCAGTGTAGTAAGATGCCACAGATTCACTATTTGCCTTCTCTGTGCTACACTGTTTTCCCCATGACCCCCACACCATGTGTACTAAACATAATTTGCCTCAATCCCCTTCTCCCACCCTCCCCACCCACCTTCCCACACCCCTCCCCTTTGGTAACCACTAGTTCCTTCTTGGAGTATCTGGGTCTGCTGCTCTTTTGTTCCTTCAGTTTTGCTTCGTTGTTATACTCCACAAATGAGGGAAATCATTTGGCACTTGTCTTTCTCCATGTGGCTTATTTCACTGAGCATAATATCCTCCAGCTCCATCCATGTTGTTGCAAATGGTAGTATTTGTTTCTTTCTTATGGCTAAATAGTATTCCATTGTGTATATGTACCAACTATTCTTTATCCATTCATCTACTGATGGACACTTAGGTTGCTTCCATATCTTCGCTATTGTAAAAAGTGCTGCAATAAACATAGGGGTGTATATGTCTTTTTGAATGTGAGAAGTTGTATTCTTTGGGTAAATTCCAAGGAGTGGGATTCCCAGGTCAAATGGTATTTCTATTTTTAGTTTTTTGAGGAACCTCCATATTGCTTTCCACAATGGTTGAACTAGCTTACATTCCCCCCAGCAGTGTAGGAGGGTTCCCCTTTCACCGCATCCTTGCCAGCATTTGTTGTTCTTAGTCTTTTGGATGGTGGCCATCCTTACTGGTGTCAGGTGATATCTCATTGTGGTTTTAATTTGCATTTCTCTGATGATTAGTGATGTGGAGCATTTTTTCATGTGTCTGTTGGCCATCTGAATTTCTTCTTTGGAGAACTGCTTCTTCATATACTCTGCCCATTTTTTAATCTGGTTATTTGCTCTTTTTGGGTGTTGAGGCATGTAAGTTCGTTATATATTTTAGATGTTAGCCCCTTGTTGGATATGTCATTTACAAATATATTCTCCCATACTGTAGGATGCCTTTTTGTTCTGTTGTTGGTGTCCTTTGCTGTACAGAAACTTTTTAGTTTGATGTAGTTCCACTTGTTCATTTTTGCTTTTGTTTCCTTGCTTGAGGAGATGCATTCAGGAAGAAGTTGCTCATGCTTATATTCAGGAGATTTTTGCCTATGTTGTCTTCTAAGAGTTTTATGGTTTCATGACTTACATTCAGGTCTTTGATCTATTTCGAGTTTACTTTTGCATATGGGGTTAAACAATAATCTAGTTTCATTCTCCTGCATGTAGCTATCCAGTTTTGCCAACACCAGCTGTTGAAGAGGCTGTCAATTCCCCATTGTATATCCATGGCTCCTTTATCATATATTAATTGACCATATATGGTTGGGTTTATATCAGGGCTGTCTAGTTTGTTCCATTGGTCTATCGGCCTTAATTGTCTTGATTACTGTGGCTTTGTAGTAGAGCTTGAAGTTAGGGAGCATAATCCCCCCAGCTTTATTCTTTCTTCTCAGGATTGCTTTGGCTATTCAGGGTCTTTTGTGGTTACATAGGAATTTTAGAACAATTTGCTCTAGTTCGTTGAAGAATGCTGTTGGTATTTTGATAGGAATTGCATTGAATCTGTAGATTGCTTTAGGCAGGATGGCCATTTTGACAATATTAATTCTTCCTATCCATGAGCACTGGATGTGTTTCCATTTATTGGTTTCTTCTTTAATTCCTCTCATTAGTGTCTTGTAGTTTTCAGAGTATAGGTCTTTCACTTCCTTCGTTAGGTTTATTCTAGATATTTTATTCTTTTTGCTGCAACTGTGAATGGAATTGTTTTCCTGATTTCTTTCTCTGCTAGTTCATTGTTAGTGTATAGGAATGCAACAGATTTTTGTGTATTAATTTTGTATCCCACAACTTTGCTGAATTCAGATATTAGATCTAGTAGTTTTGGAGTGGATTCTTTAGGGTTTTTTATGTACAATATCATGTCATCTGCGAACAGGGACAGTTTAACTTCTTCCTTGCCAATCTGGATACCTTTTATTTCTTTGTGTTGTCTGATTGCTGTGGCTAGGACCTCCAGTACTATGTTGAATAGAAGTGGGGAGAGTGGGCATCCTTGTCTTGTTTCCGATCTTAAAGGAAAAGCTTTCAGCTTCTCACTGTTAAGTACAATGTTGACTGTGGGTTTGTTGTATATGGCCTTTATTATGTTGAGGTACTTGCCCTTTATACATATTTTGTTGAGAGTTTTTATCATGAATGGATGTTGAATTTTGTCAAAAGCTTTTTCGGCGTCTATGGAGATAATCATGTGGTTTTTGTCCTTCATTTCGTTGATGTGGTGGTTGATGGATTTTCAAACGTTGTATCATCCTTGCATCCCTGGAATAAATCCCACTTGATCGTGATGGATGATCCTTTTGATGTATTTTTGAATTCAGTTTGCTAATATTTTGTTGAGTATTTTGCATCTATGTTCATCAGGGATATTGGTCTGTAATTTTCCTTTTTTGTAGTGTCTTTGCCTGGTTTGGTATTAGAGTGATACTGGCCTCATAGAATGAGTTTGGAAGTATTCCCTCTTCTTCTACTCTTTGGAAAACTTTAAGTAGGATGGGTATTAGGTCTTCACTAAATGTTTGATAAAATTCAGTGGTGAAGCCATCTAGTCCAGGAGTTTTGTTCTTAGGTAGGTTTTGGATTACCAGTTCAGTTTTGTTGCTGGTAATTGGTCTGTTCAGATTTTCTGTTTCTTTTGGGTCAGCCTTTGATGGTTGAATTTTTCTAGAACGTTGTCCATTTCTTCTAGGTTATGCAGTTTGTTGTCATATAATTTTCAATAGTATTCTCTCATAATTCTTTGTATTTCTGTGGTGTCCGTAGTGATTTTTCCTTTCACATTTCTGATTCTGTTTATGTGAGTAGACTCTCTTTTTTTCTTGATAAGCCTGGCTAGGGGGTTATCTATTTTGTTTATTTTCTCAAAGAACTAGCTCTTGCTTTCATTGATTCTATTGTTTTATTCTTCTTGATTTTATTTATTTCTGCTCTAATCTTTATTATGTCCCTTCTTCTACTGACTTTGGACCTCATTTGTTCTTCTTTTTCTAGTTTCGTTAATTGTGAGTTTAGACTGCTTATACGGGATTGTTCATCTTTCCTGAGGTAGGCCTGTATTGCAATATATTTCTCTCTTGGCACAGCCTTCGCTGCATCCCACAGATTTTGTGGTGTTGAATTATTGTTGTCATTAGTCTCCATGTATTGCTTGATGTGTGTTTTTATTTAGTCCTTGATCCATTGATTATTTAGGAGCATGTTGTGAAGCCTCCATATGTTTATGGATTTTTCATTTTCTTTACATAATTTATTTCTAGTTTCATACCTTTGTGGTCTGAGAAACTGGTTGGTAGAATTTTAATCTTTTTAGAATTTACCAAGGCTCTTTTTGTGGCTTAGTATATTAGTATATGATCTATTCTTGAAAATGTTCCATGTGCACTTGAGAAGAATGTGTATTCTGCTGCTTTTGGGTGTAGAGTTCTGTAGATGTCTGTTAGGCCCATCTGTTCTAATGTGTTGTTCAGTGTCTCTGTCTCCTTACTTATTTTCTGTCTGGTTGATCTGTCCTTCAGAGTGAGTGGACTGTTGAAGTTTCCTAGAATGAATGCATTGCATTCTATTTCTCTTTTAATTCTGTTAGTATTTGTTTCACATATGTTGGTGCTCCTGTGTTAGGCGCATAGATATTTATAATAGTTATATCTTCTTGTTGGATTGACCCTTCTATCATTATGTAATGTCCTTCTTTGTCTCTTGTGATTTTCTTTGTTTTGAATTCTATTTTGTCTGATACAAGTACTGCAACTCCTGCTTTTTTCTCCCTGTTAGTTCCGTGAAATATCTTTTTCCATCCCTTTACTTTTAGTCTGTGTATGTCTTTGGGTTTAAAGTGAGTCTCTTGTAGGCAGCATATAGATGGGTCTTGCTTTTTTATCCATTCAGTGACTCTATGTCTTTTGATTGGTGCATTCAGTCCATTTACATTTAGGGTGATTATTGATAAGTATGTACTTATTGCCATTGCAGGCTTTAGTTTCATGGTTACCAAAGGTTCAAGGTTAACTTTGTTACTATTTAAGTCTAACTTAACTCACTTAATATGCTATTACAAACCAAATCTAAAGGTTCTTTTTTTTTTCTCCTCCCTTTTCTTTCTCCTCCATTCTTTATATATTAGGTATCATATTCTGTACTCTTTGTCTATCCCTTGATTGACTTTGGGGATAGTTAATTAAATTTTGCATTTGCTTAGTAATTCGCTGTTCTTTCTTTACTGTGGTTTTATTACCTCTGGTGACAGCTATTAAACCTTAGGAACACCTCCATCTATGGCAATCCCTCCAAAATATACTGTAGAGATGGTTTGTGGGAGGTAAATTCTCTTAGCTTTTGCTTATCTGGAAATTGTTTAATCCCTCCTTCAAATTTAAATGATCATCTTGCCAGATAAAGTAATCTTGGTTCCAGGCCCTGTGCTTCATTGCATTAAATACATCATGTCACTCCCTTCTGACCTGTAAGGTTTTTGCTGAGAAGTCTCATGATAGCCTGATGGGCTTTCCTTTTTATGTGATCTTATTTCTCTCTCTGGCTGCTTTTACTAGTCTGTCCTTATCCTTGATCTTTGCCATTTTAATTACTATGTGTCTTGGTGTTGTCTTCCTTGTGTCCCTTGTGTTTGGAGATCTGTGCCTCTTCATGGCCTGAGAGACTATGTCCTTCTCCAGATTGGGGAATTTTTCAGCAATTACCTCCTCAAAGACACTTTCTATCCCTTTTTCACTCTGTTCTTCTTCTGGTACACTTGTAGTGTGAATATTGCTCTGTTTGGATTGGTCACACAGTTCTCTTAATATTCTTTCATTCTTAGAGATCCTTTTTTCTCTCTGTGCCTCAACTTCTTTGTATTCCTCTTCTCTAGTTTCTATTTCATTCATTGTCTTCTCTACCATATCTAATCTGCTTTTAATACCCTCCATCCTGCTCTTCAATGATTGGATCTCCGACTGGAGTTCATTCCTGAGTTCTTGAATATCTTTCCGTACCTCCATGAGCTTGTTAATGATTTTTATTTTGAACTCCCTATCAGGAAGCATCATGGGGTTGATGTCATTTAAATCTTTCTCTGGAGTTGTATTAATAATTTTACTTTGAACCAGGTTCCTCTTACATTTCATATTTGTATATGATGCCCACTAGTGCCCAGAAGCTCTACTCTCTGGAGCTGCTCAGCCCTGAAGCAATGTCGTGCATCACAGGGCAGTGGTATTGGTGTCTGGGGTAAGGAAAGAGCTGTTTCCTGCTTCCCGGCTGCTATGCCTGACTCCACTGCCTGAACCAGTGGACTGAGCACACAGGTATAAGCCTGTATGCTTTGCGTTTGTAGTTGCTGTAGACAGGTCTTCCCTCTGGCTCGCCTAATGCCAGGGTAGGGTTTGCCGGCTCGTGAGCCAGGTGGGCTGGCTGGAAGAAAGGCACAGTAGGCTGTGTATCATGGAGGGGGTCCTTGGAGCTGTGTAGCCAGCCAGAGAGCTGTAGCACCTGAAGATCGTGAAAACTCCCAACCTGCTGGGCAGAGTGCACCCGGGCAATTTTGTCTACCCCTCCTTTCTCCTGCACAGTAAGGTCTGTGCAATCCTTGCCCCTTTAGCAGCCCTCTTGCTAAGGACTTCCTTGTTAGGAAGTCTCTCAGACTGCCCGCCTTTCTTTTGTCCCAGAGCAGCCGGGTATGGATCCCTGTTTTCCACAGGCAGCTGGAATATCGGTCTCTCCAGGAATTCTGCCTGTCTTAGCTTTCCAACCCCCTATTCACGAGAGTACCATGCAAGCACCATGAAATGTAGGTTTGTGCTCCCAGAGCAGATCTCTAGAGTTAGGTATTCAGCAGTCCCAGGCTTTCACTCCCTCCCCACTCTGTTTCTCTTCCTCCTGCCGCTGAGCTGGGGTGGGGGAAGGGCTTGGGTCTTGCTGGGCCACGGCTTTGGTACATTACCCTATTCTGTGAGGTCTGCTCTTTTTTCCAGGTGTATGCTGCCTGGCACAGTCCTCTTTCCTGTTGCTCTTTCAGGAATAGTTGTATTAATTATATTTTCATATTATATGCAGTTTCAGTAGGAAGCGTCTGTCTCACCTCTCACTCCGCCGTCTTTTTTGATGGATTGATATCTTTTATAGGTTATGAATATTCTCAGCTGCACCTCCTCACATGATGCTTCTCTCTCATTCTCTCAGTCCTCTCCCTCTTGATCTCTGAGTAAATATACAGTAGGCTTTCTGTCTCCACCACATATTTTGCCCCCTCTTCCCTTTTGTAGTCTCTCTGTGGTACATTCTGGATAGTTCTGACATCTTACGGTTTAGTAATTCTCTGTTCACTTGCATCTTATCAGCTGTCAAATCTTTCTATTGACTTGCTGATTTTGATTATTAATTTTTTTTTTAGTTCTAGAATCTTTTTTTTCATGTCTGCCAAATCATTTTTAAAAATGCCATTTCTAATTCCCTTCTGAAAATTTCAGGTTTGCTTTTAATTCCTTTGAGTGTTGCGAGTATAGTTGTGTTACAGTCCCTATCTGATAATTTCAGTATTTGAAGGCTGCCTCTGTTTCTTTTGGTTCTCGCCAATTGTCACATGTGCCTGGTTATCCTTGCTTCTGGCACAGGTTGGGGGTTGTTGTGCTGACTGGCTTAATCTGAGCTCAGGGCTTGAGGTCCCCTGGATGGCCTCACTGATACAGAGCAGGCTGTGAGTCTGCCCAGTGGCTGGTTCCCTATGGGGCCACTCTTTCCCTGAGTTGTGACCCGTTGGGTAGCTCTTGACCTTCTCTGCCTTTGGTGCCTGTGGCTTTGACTTTAGCCCCTTTCTCCCTTGAAGCTTTTAAAATGAGAAGCCCAGTTTCACAGCTTTCTTTGAAATTAGCAAATACTCCTGGTAGTACAATAACCCACTGGGTTCTGATTTTCTAGAATTTGGCCTGGTAATTCCTCACTGTGTTGATACTTCTGAGAGGATGTTTTATTCATATTAGTTGTCCTTATTGGGAAAGTTGGTCCTAATTTCCTAGTAACTCATTGTTAGAGATGTTCCTATTCTGACTTTGGTATAATAGGATTGGGGGCCCTATTAATTGTGTTTATTGTTGTCTGAGTGAGATACTTTTGTGGCTTATTTTTCTGCCCATTTCCCTCTTGGGGAATGAGTAGAAAGAGGTTGGCACTCTATTTATTTGGGAGGGAGGTACACATAATGATTGCTTCTCCTGGCGGTGGTAGCCTTTGAGGAGTGAGAACATTTTTGAAGGTTGAAACTGGTGCTTTGGTAGAAAATATGTCTGATCAATATTTCAATTAATTTTTCTGTTACCATTTCCAAGGCATTAGAATTTGAACAGATGTTCTCTGTTTCAACCTTTTCATTGAGGTTACTTTTTACTAAGTCTAGTTTCTCCACTTATGACATCACATCCTATTATAAAGTAAAGCATATTTTTAGAGGGCAAATATCATTTACTTGATAGAACTGATTTTTTCCTATAAATACAGTTCAATAAAAAGAAGCAAGAACATTAACCAGTGTACAAGGAGCAGTAGCCAATCCTGGTTTTAAGGCAACATCAGACACTCTTCTGAGGGTAGTTTGTATTTTCATATATAGGCTCAAAGTAATTATGAAGAAAATAGTGTTCCAATCTTATTATAAACAAGTGTAAATTTCAAAGGATACACCATTGCAGTAATCAGGTAGTACTTGAAAAGCATATTCTTTACTGGACTCACCTAATTGTTATTGCAAGTGAATCTGGAGAGAAGAATAGTTGACTTAGTGGTGCCATTTGCTGTAACTGATGTTTTTATTAGTAGCTTTTCCCCTTCACATCTTCAGATTCCAAATTCCTATCTCTGAATCATCAG
The DNA here is from genome assembly GCA_032199065.1 of Smutsia gigantea. Lineage (NCBI taxonomy): Eukaryota > Metazoa > Chordata > Mammalia > Pholidota > Manidae > Smutsia > Smutsia gigantea. Next base: position 38,767 of record JAVSCE010002857.1, read on the forward strand.
ACCTCAAAATGATTGGCAATAGCTACTCAAAATATTAACATTTTCATTTTGCTTCTTGGACATACGTTCCAAGTGTGAGAGAAAAAGAAATTGAAGATTGTTTTGCATATATTTATTTTTTTCATTTGAAGTTTCATTGGCATGAAGACAGCTTACAGCGAACATCACCTCTCCACATTCTTCATTTAGCATCATCCTTCAAAGGTGGCCTAGAAGACTGGAGGGCAAGTTTTGCAGTAAAAGCTTGGGATACAGGTTTCCACTGCTTTTTTTGAAAGTCTGTATTATGCCACTTAGCTTTTACAAAAGATCTATCTACCTTGGTACCAAAAGAAATCTGAAGAGAATTTTACCAAAGCAGGGGAAAAGCGAAAATAGCGTTCAGTGTTTGTCTTGCATCCAGCCCTTGTAGAGACAGCACTCACCCTGAGCAGCGAGAGTGGCGCTCCCAAGCGCCTTCTCCAGGAACTATACCCTGAAAATCAACACCAAGCTGTGGTAGCTTTGAACTGTGTCTGGGAGCATTTGTGCTTTATCTCGATTTAGTTTGTGCATCTGTTAGCAAGATGTGTCTAAGGTATCAGAAAAGCCTAAGAGAGGTTTTATTTTGGGTCCGGGAATGCTCAAAGTTTTTCCATGAAAATTAATGGTAATCTCTTCTTCTCTTTATACCAATTTGGCTTATAAAAGGTTTCATAGTGGGGAAATCTATACCTGAAGTTTTAATTTGTACAGCCCTGAGGTAAAACTTGAAACTGAACCTTACAGAAAGGGCCATCTTAGGTGATGTTGGTCACAAATGCTTTATAGGAAAAGAAAATATTTTGTTTTTCTTTAAATTGAGATATACCTAACTCTTAACTGGATAGGTATAATATGATTATAGGATAGACTATAATGAAGTTTGAGTATTCTGTATTTTATGTGTTTTAGTTATGATCAACATGAAGTATGCTTTCATATTCTCTTCATTAATGTGGCCTAAAAGGTTACTTAAAGGAAATAAGGCACTGGAAATTTATGTGGCATCAACAAACAGAATGATCTATACAATTGTATCTTTACTTCAGAAATTTTGCAATATACTGTTCAGATCCATTCCTTGTCTGTTGTGGATCACAGTTCCAAAAGAGTCCTGTTACTTGACAACCAGATTACATATGATGGAACTCCTTGAAAGAACTTGAAGCATTAATTCTTTAGAAATTGAGAGATACCGTGCACATTGTGAATCTCTTCATTTTAAGTAGATCTGAGTTGTGCTCAGAAAAGAACCACAGTGGAAAGACTGTCTCAGAAGTAGATAGAAAAGATCTCAGAACTATTTGAATAAATGCTTTCCAATTTAGAAAATTTAGTCACTAAAAAAAAATTGAAATAATTGCTCTGAAGAATGGTAGGTTGGTGTCTCTCTTAAGATTCCCATGTCTAATGGGTTTGCTTTACCACCCCTCTTCTCTCGCCATTGTGCTGTCACCCCAACGCCCCAAAGCCAGGTGTGCAGTGACGCACCCACTTTCCTCAGCAAGGGGCTGATCTCCAGTCTTTGTTTTTTTGGATTTCTGGTTTTGTTTTCCTTTTCTATCAGGTTTCTACTTCTGTAATACAGTTGGATAATGGTTGGAACATTAATTATAACTTGAAATGAAAAGAATAATAAGTGGAGTTAATGTCTTTTTGTCACTGTCACTTCAGTGGCAGTGTTTCCTTTGTGCCTGCCGTTTTCTCTTCACCTTGCAGTGGCTTCTGGCTTCCTGACTGGACCGGCAACGACTGGCGACTCTGGGTGGAGGCGAAGCCCAGTAGGTTTCTGAGTTGTGTGTGCTTTCTTCTCTCACTAAGGGCAGTGTGGTTTCTTTAATAATGGTGCCTTTTGCGGAGATGGGGAGGGTTGACGTGTCTTCCGAGTTTGTGAATCTCTTTTGTTTCCAAAGAAACTTTTGGAAATTTCTAAGGTTTGCTTCTGTCTTTCTTCCCCTTATCCATGAAGCATCGATGGGATGTGACCTTCCAAGTCACCTCCCTCACTTGAGAAGTGATGCCCTCCCGAGACTGCCATCCTTCATCCCTGGAACTTTCCAGTCCTCCCTCTCATTTTCCCTGTACCCAAGTACCACACTTGTTTTCAATATTTCCTCACTTACAGTGGGAAGCTCCTTCTGGAGGTGGCTTTCATCTGCTCTGCTACCAGGCACTCCTACCTGGCTCTCTTTTCTGGCAAGGTTTCTGCTGATTCCAAGTGTTTGTTTCCTCCCTGCGCATTAACTGGAGTCTCTGGTGTGCTCGTCTCCTGGTGATGGGGTTCTCAGGGCTGCCTTCCTGGGCACGCCGCCAGTGCAGGGGCCTAGGGTGCCGTTCTCAGCAGGGACTCATGCATGCGTTGAATGCTCTGTGGTCACTGTCTTGAAATCCTTAATAATTTAATCTTTGAATTTGGGTTTTGTAAGTGAAGTTTGATGGCATGATGGACGTACGTCAGGGCCTTAAATCCTTAACTCATGTTTTGTCCTGCCTCCCCTTTCATTCCACTACCTCCCACCTCCCCACCTCCCCTGGAGGAGTTCCAGCTACCTGCTACTGCCCCTGGCCTGTGACCACTGCCCCTCAGGTGCATGGGCAAGTGGAGGCCTGTGCTCTGTCTAGTCCTCCAGACCAGCCAGGGGCCTGGATGCAGTTGCTTACCTTGTATTATCACCTCATTAAAAAATTGTTCCTCCATTTTGTAGTTTTCAGTATTGACAATGGTGAAAAGGATAATACTAATTTTCTCTCTTTTCTAGATAACCTTTTCTTTCTTAATGCAAGTTTATAAATTTTTCTATTTATTCTTGTAGTTGAGATATTTCGTCAGGGTATGCCTAGCTGAGCCTGAAGGTTTAAGTCTTTCTAAGGAAAGTTTTCTTGGGTGGGGTCTTCAATTATGTGCTCTCTATCTGGTCCCTTTTTTTTCACCTTAGAGTTACTGATTTTGCATTAAATATTCTTGATCTATTACTGTCTTGTTTTTCCTCCTGTGTTGTGATAGATTTTTTATTTAATCTTTTAGCCCAGGGATCTACCAACTTGAGATTGCTTGCCATGTCCATACTGCTGCATGTTTGTTTCTATAGATAAAGTTTTATTGGAACACAGCCAAATCAGTTTGTGTATGTACTGTCTATATCCACCTTCATCTATGATGGCGAATTTGGGCAATTTTAATATATGGCCAACCCCTGTCCCAGACTACTTATTTTGTTTTTTGGAGTGGATATTCTCTTTCATTTATGTTATTGAATTAAAAATTTTTTTCAGAATCTTTTTGGTTTCAGAAGATATCTTTTATATTCCAATTATATTACCGTGAGGATTTGCATTCCTTTGTCCTTTAATGCTTTCTTTTGTTTCTCCTATTGGTGAGAGTCATTTAACTTCAGTTTGCATCCCTTAGGGACTGAGTCCCCTTTCAGGGACTGCAGGTTCACTCTGCCTGTTCCCAGGCTGTATGCCCTCAGTGCCAGTGCACTGAGGCTATGGAGGCTTTCAGGCTGTGTCAGGCTTGGAAGGATGGAAGACCTGGGCAGTCCTTGCTAGGAGCAGCCCCTGGTCAAAAAAGGAGAAGGAATTAAACCTTTTCCAGTGATGATTGAGAAAGACCTTTTATTCTCAGCCTTGGCATGCAATGAGTGGGTGAAGCAACGATCTTCAGTCCGTAAGGACTAGGAGTGTTTCAGCTGTCCTGGTCCAGCAGGACTATGGGACCTCCAACTACAGGGCCTTGCACAGTAAGCTGAGAGATGCAGCACCCTGCCCAGAACACACGCACGCATGCACGTCCATGTGGGTAGATGCACAGCTTCTGCCTTCTTACCTTTCTTGGGAAGCCAAATATTAGCCCCAGTGCCATGTATCACAGATCACAAAGCCAGGGCCTATTCTAGCCTCTTAAGAATTGCAGGCCTCAGCTGCCCCATGCTTTCTAGGCCTCAGCAAAAGCCTCATTCTTGTTTTACACATTTTAGAGTCATTTAGTGAGTTCAGAGATAGGAAGTTGGGAGAATTCCTTATTGATTTCTAATTTGGGTGTTTACATTTTCCTTTTGCCTGTCTGACTCTGCTGGGAAGGAACAGGTGACATGGGTGGTCGTAGTATTGATCAGCTTGGGACCTGGCATGTATTTGATTAGAATTTTAGTGGTACCCAGAGGAGTTTATATTCCCATCAATAAATGAAGAACTCCACTCATGCTTTATTTTCCTGTGCATATTTATGTGTTGTACACATACACAGGGTCAATGTCAACTGTAAGTAAGTATTATATTACAGTTGCCACATACAGTCATAACAGTAGGGCCTGATCATGGAGAAATAGCTCCAAAGAGACCAATGATGAAGGACCCTGTTTAATGACACTTAATCCCATTTTCTAGAAGTTCCATGTGAGTACCTACTGGGTAATAGATGTTCATTATCACTGTGGTTTATAGAGAAAGTGCTTGTTCAGCTATTTACTTGAATTTTTTCAGTTTATGCAGTATTTCTCTTTGTACTAGGATTTTGCAGATTTAAAAGGTGATCTGTATTTGTTATTAATCACTATTTAAGAGCACTGTTTCAGACAAGGTATAATTTAAATTTGTGAGTGACCTTTATCTCTGCAGGAAGGGTTATTTACAGTTATTTGCCATTCATCATCACATAATTATCAGTTATAGAATAAACTTATTTTCACATCTTTAGAATAGCTTTTGTCCTGGAGGATTGTGAACTGAAGATAATACTTGAAAGCAGTGATGGGGTCATATTTTATGTTCCACAAAAGAAGTGTAATCCTGTGGGAGCAATTCTAACACATTGTTTGGTCTACTTATCATGTCCTGTCTACATTTAACTGTGTGGGCAATTTCATTATGCATTCAACACCTACTAGTGCATTATTATTATTATTGTAATCTAATTTGGTTCAATTTCATCTTTTAAATTCTATAGTGGTTTTTATGAGTCTGACACAGAAATAGTTTGTCCTTCTTACTCTATTTAATATGGTAAATATACTCTTTTAATGTTCAACAACCGGAAGACTTCTTCCCCTTTTTGTGTAAGGAGAAAGGCAAATTACAAATCATGCCACATCATGATTTTCTTTAAAAAAAAGAGAGACTAAAAATAATTTCTAGGGTATATCCTGAGCTCTGTACAGATTTGTTCCATTCTATACATTCTCTTCCATTTTGTGTTCAGACACCAGTATCACTGTTGCTCAGAAAGATGAGAATGAGGTACTGTAAAAAGTTACTTCCAGCACACTACAGTTATAAGGCATGACAAGGAAACTACTGCATTTTAGAAAAAAAACTTAAACCAAAAAGAGTTTGAGGCATATAGTTTTCTGAATAATCCTCATTTGATTAGGAATTTAGTTAACCAGAATATTCCACATTTTCAGCATTTTGTTTAATTGGTACTTTGCTAAGCTCTGTTATCAATTTTTTCAACAACAATTTATTGAACCTCAACTAACTTTGAGGCATTTTTCCAGGTGCCAGGGTAGCAGAAGTGAATTGAATGATAGTGAACACAGAAGGTGATGTTACATCAACCATCAAAAAGACAAAAAAAAAAAACCCTAATAAAATGACATACAAGATAGAATGCAGTAAGTATTAAAAAAATACTTAGTAAATCCAAAAGAAGGCAGAAGAAGAGGGAAAAAGGCAACCAAGAACAGAAGAGACATGTAGAAAACAAAGAGCTAGATGATAGATTTAAACCTAGCCATATCAATAATTACATTAAATGTAAGTGGTTTAAACACTTCAGTTAAAAGACAGAGATTATCAGATTAGATAAAAGAAAAGTTAAGGCTCAACTGTATGCTATCAACAAGACACCCACCTTAAATATAAAGACACAAACAGTTTAAAAGTAAAAAGACAGAAAAAGATACACCATGCTGACACTAATCAAAAGAGAGCTGAAGTGGCTCTAGTAATATCAAACAAAATGAATTTCAGAACTAAGAATATTGTCAGTGATAGATATGATCATTTCAAAATAAAAAAGGGGCCAATTAATCAAGAGAATATAACAATACTGAAGGATTATGCATATAATAATAAGGCTTCAAAATATATTGAAATAAAAACTTGTATAACTGAAAAAAGAAATAAATGAATCTACATTTATAGCCAAAGGTTTCAATACCTTTCTCTCAATAATAATTTGGGAAGAATGTTTCAGGCAGAAGAAAAGGTCAGGAAGAGTTTGCGTGTTGGAAGAATCTAAAGCAGTCTATTGTGTTTGGACCAAAGTCAGTTGAGGGAATGTGGTCCATGGCAGGCCAGTACTAGATTGCATAAGATCCTGTGGACCATGGTCAGCAGGTTGCCAAAGCACAAAACAGGATTGGGGAGAAAAAAATATTTGCTTCATACTGTAACTTTGATTTAATACATATTTAATCATTAGGTAGCTCTTAGAATTTCTCCATGGCCCGAACCTGAAAACAATAGAAGACAAAGAGAGAGCCCCATGCTTTCAATAACAGGCTGGACCTGATAGGATACCATCAAAAAGGTTTATTTCTCTCCCATCATTTCTGTTCTGCACGATCTTTCTTCCACATCCCTGGATTATATCTCAGGGATCTATAACAGCTTTTGAGTCTTATTTTCAGTTACTGAAAAGTCTAATCTGATTTAAATGAAAACTTCCATTCCCCATCATCTAATTCCATACTCCAGTGCTGCCATCAGGTTAAGGTTGACCTTGTCTTGAAAACCTGCCACAGGGAAGGGTGCATGACCTTTTATCTCAGCTCTCCTTGACCTACCTGCTCCTGCACAGGCTTCTGATTCCCCTGGGTTCTGGGCAGAGGGATTGAGAAGCAAAAGGGGAGAAATTAGGCTTGTTGGGGTCTTTTAGCTTTCTCTCGGTTACTGAGTACCTTCTCTCATGGAGTACTTTGTCGGTTCTTTGTCTCACCCTCTGCCACCCCCCAGTACACACACACACACACACACACACACACACACACACACACACACACACACACACACACACAGGTCCTTTTCCATGCCTTGCCTGCTCACCATGACATGCTCTCCAGCTCACCGTTATCATGCCTTCCTCTCCTGGCTCTTGCTTTCTGGGATACAGCTCCAGCCTCTTTCTGCTGGCCTCACCTTGCCCCAGGGGCAGGCAGCCTTCCTAGATAGGGGCCCTTCAAGGTGATTCAAGTCAGCAGCTGCCTTCTGTATTGTCCACTTGGACCACAGGACAGAATATGAATCCTTGCCCCACAGATATGGGAAATGTAGGTTTCTCCCACTGCCCTCTCCCACCAGGGCAGCTCCAGGTAGCCCTGGTCCCTATCCTATATGCCCCCAGCTCTCCTAAGAACTCTACACCTTCTCTGGAGGCAGCACGTGGAGGCCTGTGAGTTTCCTTCTGCAGCTCAGCAAGAATTCTGCCCAGGAGATGTTAGCCTCTCTGCACCAACTCTTGGGGGAGCTGTCTTGCTGTTGCCTTCATTGGGAGGGAGCTGCCTTCTCCCCATCCCTGCTCTAGGAAGGGGGGACTCCACAGCAGTCCCCACCAAGCCCATAACTGTTGGAACATTCTGCCTCATTAAGCCAGCAAATCCCCAGCCTTCTCTCAAATAGGCTGGAGGTGGGAGATGAGCCCAGAGCAGTGGTGCTGTGCACCTTCATCCTGGCAAGTCCCATGGAAATGGCCCTCTATACTGTGGCGACTCATTTCAGCTTTCAGCCCTTTAATGTCCTGTCATGTGTGGAAAAACGTTTGAGCATATAAATAAAGTGATCATTCACACTTAATTGTACTAATGAAATGTAAAGGAGCAGCTAATTTGGGTGCTCAAAATCCTTTTGAAAAGCTCTAATATGGCATTAGAAATTTAAGACCTTGCTGAATTAAAAGTGTTTCTCCGAAATCAGCTCCTTAGTTTACCATCTGGTTTGGAAAGGAACAGGCCTCTTCATGCAAGGGGCATTTTAAAATGTGACATTTAAAAATTAGCTACCATTTATGTAAATGCTTCTGAAAAAATTTTATATATGATTTAATGATTGGGTAATTAGGAAATATTAAGTATATCCATAGACATCAGTTTCATAGAATTTAAATATTATTTCATAATAAAAAAGTAAATATATCCCCAGGCATTTTATTGATTTCTACTGGATTTCACTTCTTAGTCAGTTGTTGGTCCGTTTTCCCCAAGTACCCTGTTTTCTTTATCAGAAAAATGATGGAAAAGCAAAATCTTGACTGTCCTATGCTGACTATAGATGGACAAATTAGGAACTCTTGATCTAGACCATGCTTCTTCATTCTGTGGGATTGTGGAGGGCCATTGATTATGAATGTTTGAAAGATAGTTGTATTCTATTGTTTTTAAATGTCCAGAAATAAGGATGGCTTCGTATCTTTAGAAAGTTTAGAAAAAGTCTAATGGCTTAGAAAATCTTAGAAGCCACCCTGTGAGAATTCTCCTGTGGAGGTAATAAAACCAGCCTGCAGTCCTTATGAAGGGAACTCACCGTATGGTACATAGAGTTGTGGTGGTGGGAATGTCGTCTCCATGGAGAGGGCGACAGATACTAGGAAGGAGCAGCTCTAATCCCATGGGACCGTTTGTAAGCCCAAGGCCTGTTGAGAGGTGGAAGGGAAAAAGATGTTAAATGTTGCTCTTTAGTGTAGACCAAGATGTATTGGAAACCAGCATGAAATTAAGCATTGATTGATAACCGTTTGGCAAAACTCTGGGAACCACACTTAATTTCTTTGTGTTTTGCTCTCAGTTATGGCATTCTGTTTCTAATCGTTAGCATTTTAACAAGATAGTGTAATTGACAGCTATCATCTAGACTTTCAGTCCTCTCCCCACCTTAGAAGGTGTCCATCTGTTCCTTGCCAGGGAGGGACCTTTCTGTCTCCTGGGAGCTACTGAGATTGTTGGGCCAGTGGGTTTGCTCTAGACCCCCAGACCTGTAAGGTGCTCGCGGATGCCTTAGAGGGTTCCAGTGATGCCCCTCTCTAGGGTATGTGAGAGGGAGAGAGACTGTTGTGGTGTCCTCCTGAATTCAGATGTTTGGATGGGCCTTACGCCTAATTTATAAAGGTCTACCCCACCTTTGCTTTCAGCAGCAAAGGGGATTTTCCGCATGCATGGATTCAGACAAGTGTCTTGTGTTCACAGTGAAATCATTTTTATTCCTGTGTAACATTTGAGGGCATTCCTCTGCAGGTTGCTGACAGCCTCCTCTTTTCCAGTTTTCCTCTATTTGTCTTTGCTCAGGATAGAATAAGTTGGGGCACATTCTTTGCATGTGAAAAACATTTTTTAAAAATGAAAATGCCATGCCTTAAAAATAGCATGAAACACACATCTTTATTCACTTTATAAAGTATAAATTTAGGAACAATATACTTCATGTCTGTCTTTTGGCCAGTTAAGATGGAAAAATCCTGCCTGTGGAAATTGGGGTGGGGCTAGTCAAAGCATCTTGTGAGAATAAAGGGCGAAAAAAGGCAGAAAATAGAAATAGGAGGACAGGCAGAGCGACGTGCTCACAGGGACAAAGGGAGACGGAGGAGCCTCCGTGTTTTCCAGCACGTTCTTTAGTGTTCGAGTGGCCTTTGATTAGCATGTCCACAGTCTCCCCATGTGGCTGTTGAGCAGAATCAGTATTATTTCTCAAAAATAGAACCAAGACAGGAAAACAGGTGTCCCTCTCACTTTCTACCCTCATTGAATTATTGAAGAACTAATCTATGTTGGGGGCAGCATGCTGGTGTTCTTTTTTAAAGCACATGGTTATGTAAAAGTAGAAAGTAACAGGATTGATTATATGCTCCTTAGACAAAAATTTATTTCCATGCTTTACAGCTGCACCTCATTATTGGGTGTGAGAATTGTGTGTCTGTGTCCAGCATTTGTGCAGAAGATGCATTTTATTGATGATATTTCATTTGGCACCTTGTATTACCTTTCTTATTCCATATACAGAATTCACTGTGCCCTTGGCTTCCTACTTCTGTCTTTACTGTACTTGTTGTAGCTACTGGTGTCAGGGACCTATCATGACAGGTCCTCCAGAGGAGGCCCAGTGAACTTGAAGGAAACACTTAATTTCTCTCCCAAAATCTGTTTTGTGAACCACAGACTTGAGGACCCGCTTTGTTTAGGAGTGGCACCTGCAGCATCCACTTAGGCTCTCTTAGCTGACTTCCAAGGATTAGTACTCACCAGCGTACATTCCCTTTGATGTGTGAGGAATATCTTCAACGGAAGACTCCACTCCTTTCTGATATAATAGTAATTTTTAAAGGCTCTCCTAGAGATGAGTTGAAATGGGCATGATTGTCACTCTCTACTTAAAGTCTAAATTACAGGAACCCATCATCCTGCTCCCCTCTCCCACCCATCAAAACAGGATGACTTGAAAGTATGCTAAGTAGGCTTATTCATGTGGTTTAGTAATGTTGGGAAGTTTCACTAGCTCACTGCTAATGGTTTCCAAGCCCTTCTTCCCCATTGGTGTCTGAGTTCCTGGTATCTGGGGCTGTGTAGAGTGACCACATAACTAATCTCCTGGTAGTGGTAATTATTATTATTAGATTGATTTATTATTACTTTTAACAGCAGCTTTATTGAGATAGATATAATACACCTACTGTGCAGTTCACTCACTTAAAATGTACAATTCTAGGGGTTTTAGTATATTTCCAGAGTTGTGCAGCCATTGTCATAATCAATTTTTACATTTTCATCATCCCCAAAAGAAACCCATATGCATTAGCCATCCCTGCTCTGTTTACTCTACCATCCCCCAGAACCAGAAAAACATAAATCTTTCTGTCTATAAATTTGCCTGTTCTGAACATTTCATAAAAACAAACTCATACAGTATGTGGCTTTCTGTGTCTGGCTTCTTTTCCTTTAGTATAATGTTTTCAAGGTTCATCTGTACTGTGGCATGTATCAACACTTTATTCCTTTTTATGGCTGAATTATGTTCCATTGTATGGATACATCACATTTTATTCATTTACCCATCCATCAGTTGATGGGCATTTGGAATGTTTCCAATTTTTGGTTTTCATTATGAAAAATGATACAAACATTCACGTACAAGCTTATATGGATGTATGTTTTAATTTTTGCTGGTATATAGCTAGGAGTGGAATTGTGGGCCATATGGCATCTCTACATTTAACCTTTTGAGGAACTGCCAGACTCTTTTGCAAAGCAGCTATAAAAAATTTCATTCCCATCTGCAGTACATGAGGGTTCCAATATCTCCATATTTTCACCAACACTTGTTATTATATTTTTTTCTTATAGTGGGGATAATTTTGAGAATGAAAGTGAGTACCTATTAATTACATCTGGTAGAAACAAGATATGCTGTTTGGGAATGGGGGTCTTCTTAGATTAGCAAAAAAGAGGCAGATGGGGGGCATTTGGAGAACTGGAGATAATTGCCAGGAACTAGTAACAGTTGTATATATTCAACAAGAAGAACATGTCCAGGCTTACATGATGTCCTGTGAATAGGTATTACTGTTTCTAAGGATTGAACCTACATTTAATTTGGAAGGAATCAAGGTCCTTATAATCATTGTTCCAGGATACAGTTATGTTATCATTCTTAACAGTAAGATACAGCAATAGATAAGCCTTGTTCAATAGGTAGAACACCTCTACCCAGGAGAACCATAGGCCATTTTGTCAAAATGGCTCCTGGGGCAAATGTGTAACAGGATGTCTAATGAGGCCTTTCACTACTCTTATTGGGGTCTGTTACCAGGGACATTCTTCTGACATATGTGCATTTCTCTCTTGGGTTTCTTTTCATTTTGCAGGTTACTAAGATCTTCAGGTTTTACAGATTTTTATCAACTTACTCCTTTTTATACTGTTGGTGCCCAGCTGATAGTGTTCTTGTAGGATGTCTTGTGAGGGAGCGTCTAGTCCTCTCCCCCACCGCTATGGCACTGACCCAGGTGGCTGGCCGTAGCTCAAGGCACTCTCGTGGGCTGTTTAGGGCCATGCCATATAGACATCAGCTGGCCCGGGAAGCAAGATATCATAAATAACACATAAGTAAATGATGTGGACACAATAAATAGCTGCTGGACTTTACTACCTGCAAAGCATTCTTTCTAGATTAGATGATCTGGTGTGTTGGCTTTTATCTATTAATGAAAACTGTGTATCAGCGTTTCTCTTTCTTATTTGCTACTGGAAAGCTCAGAGCTAAGTTTTTGTTGTTGTTCAACTGTAGTAACTAATTCATTAATGTCTCCAATGTAGCAATTTATGTGCTTCTTTCTTAATTGTATTTTTAATTGTCCTAATCTTACAGGTTGTTTTTTTTTTAAACATTCTAAGGCACTATGGAATTTTTAAGAAGTCCTACCCATAAAATATTATGGTCTTTTCTCCCCAGAATTGAAAATCTCATGATTTGATTCAGTGAAGTGGCCTGTCTGAATGGTGTCTTCCCTCTCTGGGCTCTCCACCATCTGCTGTCACCCCTTATTTGTTCATGCTTGAGAGGTGTAAGGAGAGTGACTCTCAGAGTGTTCCTCCAGAATTTAATTAGGAAAGGGAAAATGCCTGATAAAGAAGCACTTTTCTCAAGATTGAATATCCTGCAGGGAAAAAATTGGCTGAAGTTTAAACTGCAGCTTCATCTGAGATGATTGAAATTGTCCTTGGTTAAGGAGTGTAGGTACAGAATAGCCACTGTATTTCCCCTTTGTTCCTAGGGAACAGATAAGAGTACCTCTTCTGAAACTGGAGTGAGAACCTCCCTGCTCCTAAGGCCTTTCAGAGAACTTGCCTCAAACTCTGCCTTTATTGGGCTGCTCAGGGTACTGGGGACATCACTCTAGCATGGTGGGCTGGGCCCCAGAAGGGCCCTTGTGTCCTTGGACAGGCTGCAGCATAGCAGCATTGTCCCTGAGGTGGAGGAGAGGTAGTCAGTCCTCATTACTTGTGCTTTCTGTATTTGAGAATTTGCCTACCCCCTAAAATTTATTTGTAACCCCCAAATCATACAGTGCATTTGTGGTCATTGGTAGACATGCAGAGCAGTGAGAATCTGAATCATCCAGTGTGAACATCCCCAGCTGAGGCTCGGCCTTCTTGTGTCAGCTCGCCCACTATAAGCAAATTTCCTTTCCTCATAGTCTATTTAATGTTACATTTTTCACACAATTGTGCTTTTTGTTGGTGGTTTCACTGTTTAAAATGACCCCCAAGTATAGTGCTGCCTGGCATTTCTAAATGCAAGAAAGCTGTAATATGCTTCACAAAGAAAATACATCTGTTAGACAAACCTCTGTTTAGGTGTGAGTTACAGTGCTCTTGGTTATGAGTTCACTGTTAGGGAATCAACAGTACTTTAAACAAGATGTCTTTAAACATAAACACACATAAAACAAGGCTGTGTATTGATCGGTTGACAGAAATGTTGTGAGCAGAGGCTTGCAGGAACCTAACCCTGTATTTCCCCTAGTAGCAATGGTTCAGTATCTATTAATTCATTCAGTATTTGCAGTGACTCTGTAGAACAAAACTCCTGTGAATAATGAAATTGACTATATCTCTTCCTTCCCTCATAATTTTTCAAGTTTGTGGGACCCTGCCTTCAGCCCTCCCAGATAAAGCATGGGGATCATTATCTCTTGAATCTGTTTTCTCTGCAAAATTCCACTCAGTGAATGATGAATATAATATAATGTTGCATTGAGCCTTTGAAAACCTAGCCAAAGTCATCTGCAAGGTTTTTGTTCCAAACATTGAAGCAGTCTTTAATCAAATGGAGAACTAGTCTTTCCTGAAGCTTTTCTCCATGTTTTCACAGGCTATAGTAAATATATAGGGTGTGTTTCTTTTCATTTACTAGGCATTCATAATATGGGAAAATACATAACATTGTAGAACTTAGAAAAACATGATTTATTGGGCATTGAATTACACAACATAAATCTAGAGAAAACTATTAACAATAGAACTTGAAAAGCCAGAAGATTGTATTTAGTGAACTAATACAAGCACATCATTTCACAGTCTCCAATGTAGAAGTTTGAATGTGCTCACAAAGAGAGTGTAACATTCACTTACAATTTTCTTAGGGCCATGTATTGTCTTAGTCCTTATTTTTCTAATTTTCTCTCTAAAAAGTCTTCCTGAATAAGAAAGTTTGGTAGGCACTAAGTAATGATTATTGCAAAACATTGGTGAAAAAATAAGACATCAAAATATATATACTCATCATTAATTTTTGAAGGTTTACTATAGAATTTGATTAATTCTATATTCTTTAAGTCCACCTGATGCATTTTCCTGCATTCAGTTTTACTTGTTGGTGAGCTAAAGAGTGATTCATTTACCTCCTCCTGCTTCCTGGAGGTTTCCTTCACCATTAAGAATAGCAGGGAAACATTGCATGGTGGGTTGAAGTGAAGGCATGTGGCTCTCTTTTGCCTCTGTCCCTCCCTGAGCTGGGGGGGACAGGCCTCCCTTCCAGAGGCAGAGGCACGCTGGGCAGCCTTACTGTCCCACCCAACTTGGAAGCCACTGCCCAGTATCTCTTCTCTCTTTTGATCCTAATCAAGATCTCCCTCCAGTCTTCTCACAAGCCTCTTCAGTCATCATGGGGACCCAGTCCCCAGACACTGGGCAGTAACTAAGTCAACTATCATAAGATTTCTTCGATGGTGTGAGATGATTACAAAGAGACACTTGCAAGAGCCGCCAAAAGAAAGAGTTCGGAGGGCATTGTCTTCAGTGAGCAAGTGGATTGCTTACCATGGCTCAGGAAATTGTTTGATTTGAGATTGGAGTAAGATGTTTCCTGAAGCACAAAACAATGAACAGATTCCTTGAGGAGATCTGCTCACAGCACAGTGTGTGTTTACATGCCATTTAGCTTAGTGATTGCCCTTATTTACCAGGTTCAGGGGAAAACCCCCACCCAGTGGAGGGGTAACTGGGCACGAGGAATGGGAGAGGTGATTTGACTAAAGAATAGCAACTACTAATAACCATTAAACAGCTTCATTTGCCTTTGTATTTTCGGCACCTCATTCCCCCCGTATGTCCTCTTACCCCTTTATTCTGGCCTCTACTCTGTGCTCTTGGCGCTGGAGCTGGTGCCTGCTGAGCATCGAGGTGACGTGGTGATGGTATATAGATGAGGGTCCTAGATGAGGAATCGGGTCTTAATTCGCCATCTTGCTCAATGAGATCCCCAGGGCACATATGTGCACAGAGGAAAGTGACTATTGATGGCTCTCCTTGTCCAAATGTGGGATCGGGAGAGCTCCCCCCACTGGACCTGCAGAGAGCCCCCTTGGCAGAAGGAAGAGCCGACCAGACACACCACTTCTCTTGGTAGTGCACCACTAGGTTGGCAAGATCCAGGCTTTCCCTGGGAGTGACTCCAATTCTTGCCTCATTATCTTACAGCTGGATGGCAGTAGGAGGACTTGGGAGTCACATAAGAAGTCTCCCCCAAACAGTGCCCTCCCCCATGTAGAGCAGAGGCTCACCCCTCACCGTTTGCTCAGGAATTAAGTCAGCCCTGGGGTTGGAGCCACTCATGGAATCCCTGAGGCAATGCCATCATGGGAACATTGGCCAAACCTCCAATTACAGGGACCCAAACTATAAAGAGATGTGTATAGCGGCATTTAAATGGCCAGGCCCTGCCTCTGTCATGCCTCTTCCTTAGTCACTTCAGGGATGGCCGCCAATACCAACAAGTAAAGGAGAATGACAATTCACAAGAAACCATAGGATTTCCCTGTTCCTAGGTCAGCAAAGGGTAGACAGTTAAGAGTGGGGTGGGGTGGGGTGTAGATGGGTCAGCCAAAGGCAGGTAGAGGAATCTTTCAACTTTTAGGTTGAACTGTGCAACAAAGAAGGTGGTGACTAAAAGTCACAGGGATGGTGTATTTTTTAGAGTATGAAAGATAAACATTTTTAAAGGCAGAGAAGAGGGAAATTGGAAACATTAGCAAAGAAGGGAAAACAAATAGGCATAGCCCTGGAGCAGGCCAGAAGGAGTCGAGTCAGGACCACATGGAAGAAAGTGGAAGTCAAAGGAAAACTGCCGTTTCCTGAAGGCTGACCAGGTGCCAGATGCTTCTGATATATTCTCATCTAACTTTTACAGCAGCCACTTCACCTTGTCAGACAAAAGAACTGGGGCTTAGATCAGGTTCTTTGGGTGGTGCATGGGGTGGAGTGATGTCAAGCCTGTCTGTGACCTGCAGAATCTGCTCACTGGAGTCTTGCTCCTCGTAGTCTGCTGCTCAGAACAGCAGCACCTGGAAGCCTGTTAGAAATGCAGACTCCTGGGCCTCATCCTCAGACCCAGTGAGCCAGCCTGTATTTTAACAAGACCCCCATGTGGTGGGTGTACATGTGAAAGTTTGAGAACCCTGGTCTGAGCCTCCAGCCCCTCCTGTCCCTGAAGTACAGGATGTTGGCTTGGCTCTCTGCTGAGGGAAAAAGTCAGGGAGCAGGGTGAGGGCAGAGGGCAGAGGATGGATTAGAACAGCAGTCATACGAATAGGCACGGCTAAATTAAGAGAAAAGTTCTAGAAGGTTATGATACCTGTTAATTCACAGGTTTAAGTCTAGATTGGGTAACAGCTTCAGACAAGGTAATGTACTTATGACTTCAGAGAGAACGCCCAAGGAACCATGGTTGGCTCTGGTTCTCTGTTCTAATATTCTCAGCCACCCCATCTCTTGGCAGCATCATATCACAGCAGCCTGACCTATTATCAAAGGACTTGGAATGCCTTGAGCATGACCTGCTTTGCATAGCTTGTACCCTTTGTACTTGTAGTTCCATTGCTTTCAGCTTTGTCTGATTTCTTTAAAACCTCCACTGGAGAGCTGCCACTTCTGGAAAGCCCTCCTTGACCCCCCAGCCCTAGTGTGATTTAGGGCCACCACTCTCTGTGATCCCACTTGCCACTCTGCAAGGCTGTGGCTGGTATGTGATCTTTGAAGGACTTGGCATGGTTCCTGGCACAGAGAAGGTGCTCAGAAAGCTCGAGCATCTGTGAGTAGCCCTGGAGTAGGACTAAAGGAATTGAGAGCAGAAGAGCACAGGCCAAGGGGGTGGGGCACCAAATGAGGTGGCACACATCACCAGAGGCGCCAGCAGGAGCCATACTGAAGCGGTGACCAAGTGGGTTCTGGGCTGCGGGCCACGGGGCAAGGAGGCAGAGAGAGGCAGTGGACTGGTTTTGAATGGCTTTTCTTGTTTCAAGGTCAGTTATAAGGTAGGAAGAAATAAAGGTATCAATTTCAAGAAAATAGTTCCTCTAAAGTATTCAACTTTTAAGTAGAATTTAAGAAAATTCTGCTTTTAAGAAAGCTTTGTATTTGTTATAGCTGGTTACAGGAGTTAGGACAAATTTATGATAAAGCAGAGTTTTCTTTTTAAGTTGTAGATATGTCTTTGCATCGTGAAGCCTTTATGATCAATGTGCTATATATAGTTCCCATTTATGCACATTTCATAAAACCCAAAGTCTAATTTTACCATTTGTATAGTTATTTTTATGGTTATTGAATCCTTGCTTCTATCCTGTTAATTCTGTCAGTAATTTATTCCAAATCAATTTCTTGAATAGGCGTGTAATAGCCTATAATATCATTCTTCCTGTGGGAAAATATGGTCAAGTTCCTTAATTTAGTTTTTAAATTTTCCTAAACATCTATTACCTGGAAAGTACTGTGAACAATATGTTTGAGGAATGCAGTCATGAAAAGAAATTGCCCATGTCCTTCAGGGAGCTGACAGCCTAAGAGGAAGAAAAGACTACAAACTCAACCATGTAAGTCTCACTGTGAGAGAGGTGGGGAAGCATGCTTACCACAGGAGAATAACTTGCTTTTGGAGTGGGAGTAGGGGATAAAAGCTTTGAGACAGAAATAGTAGTTCAACTCGACCTTGAAATTGAGTCTATGATTGATGGGAATAGGTCAAAGGGCATAGTAGGTGGACAAAATAGTACATAAAAAATAAATTTTGATTTTCATATAGACATTGTATGAAGAGAGAGGACTGCAGAGGGTTCCATCTGTAGACAGAGGAGGAATAGACTCTTAATGAGTATTCATGTTTAGGTGCATGTGTATTATCTCAGTCAATCCTCACAAAACCTGATGAGGTGGGGAGGTATTATTATCCCTACCACCAGGTAAGAAAACAGGTTCAGAGAAGTTAATCATTTTGCTTAAGGTCCCATAGCTAGTATGTGGCAGGGCTGGAGTTCAAACATAGATCTGATTCCGAAGGTCATGCTCTTTCTACTACTTCCTGCTAGCTTTCTGCGGACCCATTCATAGACTGACATTCATTCATTCATTCATTCTGCAGTATTTATTGAGTAACATGTCCCAGATGCTGTATCGGGCACTCGGGATGCTGCTAGGAGCCGCAGCTGTAGCCTCCTGGCAAGGCACCCATGCTGTGCCATCCTGCTAAATGTAAAAGACACATGGAGAGATTGGTGCTCTAAATTTACACTTAATCGGACACCTTGACATTTCTGGGACATCAGGGTTTCCAATTAAATATAAATTTAGAGGACTAATTTGGTTTACTGATCTCATCAAATATCTTAATTGATTACCCTCATCAAATAATTTAAAAAGGCACAGTGCTCCCTGAGAAATAATAGATGGAAAAATAGAGAATATTTAGATGTCATAATTGGAAGACCTACAACTTAAATATTTTATGGAAACGTCAGTATTTTAGGATTTTAACAATTGATAGACCTTGAGTGTCCAACAGTATACCATACCTGAGACAGGCGGATGGTGATACAGGAAAAAGTCCATGTAAATGTTTGAGGGCAAGAGAGAAAGAGATTGATTTTGTTGACAAATAAAACTATGTGGTCAGAAGTTTAATCTCTCAGCCTACTTAAAAAAAATTCTTTTGAAAATACTGAAAAACACAAAAAATAAAGTAAAAATCACCCATAACATCACTAGTTTAAAAAGATATATATATTTGTTTCTCCATTTGTCCCATATATATGTGGGTCCCTCTTCCTGAATACCTACTCCTCCAGCCCCACCCAGAGGGGACCACTGTTAAGCAATGTAGATTTTATTCTTCCTGAATGTTGACTTCTACTTAGTCCTTATTCATAGTGACAGATCCATTTAAGTTTTTACGTTAAATATTTATTTTTCACGGAAAAAGGACCATTATTCCATTTTAGTTTTTATGCCATTTTCCCTTTTTAAATGCAATATAACTTTGGGCCCATTAATTAACTTATCTTTGAAGAGAATGTCTTTAAGTTGCTCCCGGGAGGGCACAAAACCCAACAGGATCATCAACGTATCATAGGAAAGGCTGTGGATGTGACCTTACAGTCAGTTTGGGGACAACATTCTTCATTATGTGAAGTCTGGGAGTCAGAGAGAAGTATCTCGACTTGTCTAAAATACTGCCAGAGACTCCGAAGAAGAAGTTGTGGATTTGCTTTTAATTGCTTTAATTGCTACACGGTTCTTATTACTCTGTGAACTTGGAAGAATCCACCCACAGTAAAAGTCGGATTTGACATGTTGTGAGAAATTGTTAGAGGATGACAATTCTGTGTCCCACATGCAAAATGCTTCTAAGATATTTCTTAAAAATGCTATAGTTGGAAAAACCATAACTTAAATATTTTATGAAAACATCAGTAGTTTAGGACTTCAGCAGTTGGTAGATCTGAATGCCCAAGAGCATCTGCACCTAAGCCTAGTAGGTCATGATGAATTTCATTTAAATACTTCAACAAGAAAAAACATCTAAGCATATGAGATTGGAAAGCTTAAAAATAATCATTATCCTATGAACATACTAAATGGTACTCAAAAATGATATAAAATGGGGTATAAATAGCTTTACTATTGTCCTCTGAACTGAAGCAAGCAGCATGTGTATATAATGTTCAGGCTAAATTAATTATGTAAAACAATAAAGTCCAAAATATGAGTATAGTAATTGTGTGATGAATTGCTTGAATTACTCAAGTGATTGTCTTGAGCCTCCACTTCATTTGTTTGTAGCATTCTTCTGAGGAGCTTACTAAAATTAACTGAAAGTCTAGGGTGTAACATTTCCGTATGTGTTATTCTACTAAACCTTTACATGTGTTATTACATTGCTCTCCATTTTGTTTCTTAAACAACTCAAGTTTTTTCTGGCCTCAGGGCCTTTGCCCCTACTCTTTTCTTTGCTGGACTACAGACACCGTTCCATCCTCACAAGGCAGAATAATGCCATCTCACACTTTATGTCTCAGCTCAGAGAGCCTCCCAGGATCACCTTATCTGGTGCATCTTTCCAGTTACTCTCTATGATATTATCTGATTTATTTTCTTCATGACATTTGTCAGAATCTGTCAGTATCATGTTCATTTGCTTACTTCTCTGCCTTGGCACATATTTGACTCCTGGGTAGATACCTGTTGGATGATAAAGGGCTTCACTGGTCATTCTTTCTATCATTCATTCACTCCTTGCTTATTCATCCAGCATCAGACACACAGTGCATGTCTATTGTGTGTAGGTCATTAGAGTGGACTCCAGGGATGGCAGGAAGGAATTGCTCAGCAATGGGGATCTCAGTAAAGTTTTCAAGTAATTGATGGTTAGACCTTCAGCTGCAAAATGTACTTAAAAGTAGATATTGGAAATAAATGAGAAAACAATAGGATATGGGATAAGAATCTTCTTTAAATATGTTGTATGTACATCTTTTTTGTAAATGGAAAGACCTAGTCTGATGTGTCATAGTCTCACTGTGAAATGCCCTTAGAGTGTAGTTTTTATGCACATTTTACTTTTTCTCTGAGCCCACTGGGATGCCTCTTCCTCTGCTGTAACCCAATCAGGCATTCCAATGACAGCACCTTCCTAGTCTGCAGATACAGGAGGGCTCGGCACAGATCTCCTGAGTCTAGAGCAAGATTCTTAGGGTAGCGGTTCTTGCCATGAGCCTGCCATCCCAGGTGTCCTGCGGGATGTGAGGGACTGCAGTTCTCCAACAGGCAGTGGAGTAGGGAACAAGAGATTTTTGGAAAGTTACATTTATAAAGTTAAACATTATGAATGTTTTTTATCTTATTACAAAATCACCTATGTATTTCCCTTTTATAAAGTCATCTTTATGAGATGAGATTTATATCAACATGTGTTACTCAGATGACCTTTAGCAATGTATTGTAGGAAACACCTACATCTATGCCTGAGGTTGGCAGAATGCAAAAATTCAAACCATCTTCCATAGGAAACTTTTCTCTGTGTTTTGGCTTATTGTTTCTATGCTTCCATTGTAACTTCCTTTATAAGGCTTCTTCTAATAGTCGCAACATCAGACATTGCAACAAATTTCATATTTACTTGGTGGGGATTTTACTTCTGGATTTGTTCCTCTTGACAAGAAAAAGACATTCTCTGCTTCATATCCACCAAAATGTAGCCTTACTTTTATGTACCTGTATTTTTGAAATCCATACTTCGTTTTTTATATCTGGTATTTTACCTGTTATTTCTCTTTATTCCTTTTCATCCATTTTACGGGAAATGGAAGATCAGGGATGCTGAGTCTCATTAGCCCAGCATTTTCCCCTGACGTCATCACAGCTTTCTCCTGCCTCTTTTACTTACCATGGTCAGACACTGAAGACTCCCAGGGAGCAAATTTTCCACATAGGTGAGACTCCATTAACCACCAAAACTTTAAAAGAATTACTATTTTAATCACTTTGGAAATAGAGTTCACAGTTCCCTCATTTCTTAAATAGATGATGGAGAACACACCTATTCTTACTGTATCAAGGCCAGCCTAATGAACCTCCGCTGTTGTCTAAGGCCAGAAAGCCATGGTTTAGAGGCTGTTGAGGTCAAGAGAGCTGTTTTCCGGGGCACCAAATGCACTTCTGTTTCTCTTTGTCTCTGTTGCCATTTCCTAGGTCCATCACTGCATCTTTGTGGCTTCTGATATTTGTCCTCATTGTAAACACAATCAGCTGAGTTAAGGCCCAAGTTTACCCCCACCTCTTCTAGAAGAAAGTCCCCTGGGTGATCCTCTCTTCGGTTCTTGGGCCATTGTCTTGCACTTGCGTGCTCTGGTTAGCTTCTGGTGGGAGGAAACCTGACCTCTGGCTCCGAAGCGAAGGTGATGTCATCCTGAATTGTCACTACATATCCCTAGCTGTGAAGGATGGCCTAGCTCAGGACTACCCATTTTAGTTTTTCAACCACAGTGCTCCCAGGAGATGGAAATCGGAGGGCCAAATCTCTTTGAAGAATTCCACTTAAGATCATAGTAAGATCCCATGTTATTTTAAAAAGAGAGAAATTTTTCAAATACCTGTCTGGGTGGTTTTGCACATTAGTGCTAACTTGGAAAACACAGTATAAAATCAGTTTCATCATTTAAATTTCTCTCTTTCCAGTAAATGCTAGTTAAATTTAAGTCAGTATTGTGAAAAATGTCCCATGTTCATTTACTATTTGGGGAAGCTTTGTGGCCCCTTCTGCCCCTGATTATACAATGTTTGATTCAGCACTTTAATTACTATAAACTTCTGATATGAAATATATACCTGCTTGTGAATTTGTTTTAATTACTTTGTTAAATTGTTTTTGTTTCATCCGTAAGTATATTTTTATGTCACATTTCAGTAAATACTGGTGATTATATGGAGTTCTGATGAGTATGTATATACAATAAAAATAAGAAGAAGGAATTTAGATTAAGTGGGACACCACCAAAAATATTAACTTGCTTCATTCTAAATTTCTAGTGCTTTAATGATTTGAGTGTAAATAGGAAAAATTTTTTTATTACATTTATAAAACGTGGGACATGACTTGAGCAAGAATTGCTATTCTCAGCCAGTGACTTTTATTTTCTACTGGATTTTTTCCCTTTGGCTGTTCTTAATGTTATGTCCTTTAGTCCCCCGGAGTCTAGGATGCTCCTGTAGATCCCAGCTTCCCAGCAGGCATACATGTGGTGGCACCATGGGCACTTCTTAGCTTGGCTCCTCTCCCAGCCCTCTTTTCTTAAAGTCATTATTTACTGGGGACTGTGAGCTCCGTGTCAAGTGTTTTGTAGATGGTGCTTAGATTGCTTCACTATCACAAGAACCCTATGATGCATGCATTAGCATCCACAGTTCACAGATACCCAAACTCAGAAAGGTTATGTAACTTCCAGGTTACCCAGCTGGGGGGTGCCCAAGGTGGGAGTAGAATAAAGGTCTTAGTCCCAAAGCCTACACTTGACTTATTACCCGGTACAGGCCTCAAAGTTGGCTAAAGGGATGCGGAACCTCCTACTGTACTGTCCTTGAGCAGCACAGGCGCTATGTAGATGGCCTGGGTGGTAATTTTGTTTTCTCTGTGTGCATTTTCCTCTTTCTGGATAATGGGCAGTAGTGTCTCCCACTGGGTCAACTTCATCCTGCCACTCAGCATGCATCCCAGCTCGGGTTGGTGTGTGCCAAGGAAGTGCAGATAAACTAGAAATGCCTAACTAAGCAGGAAAGCCTCACTGAGGAAAGGCATGCCCTTGAGAGCCACAGACATGCTCTTTATCACGTGATAGATGGCATCCCTCCCAAAGCCGTGACAGAGCAGGTAACTGGGTGTTAAGCAGGGCACCGAAGAGCTTGCAAGCCTGTGCATCGTGTCGCCTTTGAGACACCTGGCCTTCGTATTTCGGGCAGTCATAGGCAGGCTCTCTGCAGGAACCGCCGTTGGACATGCCCGTGCCACAGAGGCCTCCTCCCATCTTCCCCTCCTCCCGCGGGCATCAGCTCTCTGCTTGTCCAGAGCCCCGTTGGTGGTAAAGGAGACCAGCATTGTGAGTGTGCGTGTTTAATTTTCGATTTATGGCAGACCAAAACTCAGAAAATATGATCCAAATGGATTACTAGAAAAATAACTAAAAAAAGACATAAAAAATGCAAAAGCTGGAGTATTAGAAGATTCAACAGCAATAAAATTACATTTCCAAAAATGTCATGGCAATGCTACATTGCTGGAAGTTTCCAAGCACTTCTTCTCAGTTTCTGTCCTTACCTCGTGGCTGTTGGATAACAGGTCACAGATCAGCGGCAGGCTGCAGGGCCCACCCTGACTGGGGCTGGTGGCATGTGTGTGGCTCAGGTGCACCTGCTCAGGTCTGCAGTTGTGCCTGTGGCCATCACCTTGGCACGCAGGGCACCTGGGCAAGCTCTAGGCTGCAGTGTCCACAGAGATGCCAGTGCCTGCTGTCTTCTGATGGTTCTGCCCTGCCTCAGCTTCCAGTTTCTCCCGGCCCTGAGCCCTGACCGCTGTGGCTGCGGCACGGAGAGTCTTGCTGGTATTCTTCCCATGGGTCTCGAGTCTACTGTCTGGATGCCCAGCTGTTGGTCAGGATTCCAGTCTAACAAATTAGGATTTTATTGCTGCTGTAACAAATCACTACAAATTTAGTGGCTTAAAACAACAGAACTATTTCTCTCACAGTTCTGGAGGCCAGAAGCCCAAATGAGTCTCACGGAGTTAAATCATGGGGTTGGCAGGCTGGCTCCTTCTGGAGGCTCTAGGGAAGGATTCGTTTTCCCCTGGTCAGCTTCAGGCGGCTGTCAGCATGCTCACCTTGGGGCTACATTTAAAGGCTGCTTCCACGGCCGCACGGCCTCTTACAGAGACACCTGTGATTACCTTTAGGACCCACCCCGAGAATCCAAATGATCTCCCCATCTCCAGATCCTTAACTTAACCACACCTGCAGGGACCCTTTTGCCATGTAAGGAAACACTCACATGCTCCAAGAATTAGCATCTGGATGTTTTTGGAGGACACTATTCAACCTACCACCTCCAGATCTGAGGAGTCATGCCTTGTCATCTGACTCACTCTAAGCTGTGCCTCTGTTGTCCCCCTCTCCCCCTCCCCCACTGAACCATCTGCCAAGTGGAATAATTTGTAAGGTGATTTGAGGTTGTCAGAGTCTTGGGGCGCTAGGATAGCACCTAAAAATTATTGAGTAATTTACCTTTCAGACATTCTGCTACGAACTTTGTAGATTAGCCCTTTTAATACTTAGAACAACCACAGAGGCACTGTAGCTTCAATTAGAGATGAAGAAACTGAGCCTTAAGGAGGTTCGATAATTGTCCACAGTCCCCTGGCAAGTGGGTGGGGGAGCTGCATGCAATCCCAGGCAGTCCAGCAGCAGAGCTGGGGTCCTCCCCCGCAGCACCTGACGGCCCCTGGTACAGAGACAGGCCCTGAGATGGAAGCGAGTCTCCTCTCCCCAGGCTCCAGCCGTGTGGCAGAGCTAGTGCCCCAACCTGGTCCTGCCCTCCCAGCTTCTTTCCTTTCCCCATTGGCCAGCGGGATGCACTCCCCAAATAGGGACCCCCAGGAAGAGCTCTTCAGCTCTCTGCCAGCAGGACACACGGAGCTCAGGAGCCTAAGTAGGCGGATGACTCTCCAGGGCAGTCTGGCTCTCACCCCCACACTGTGCTGTTCCTCGGACAGGAATAGGGCTGGCAACCCGCGACTGCTGCCTGAGTTTGATTTTGTTTGCTGATCCTGTCATGATACCTTATTAAACGTTCTTGGCTAGAAGCAAGATGTTAGAGCGCCCTGGAGGGCCTTCTCACAGCCCTGTGCTCCCAGGAGAGTCCCCTCCTTGCTGAGCACCACGGTGCCCTCTGGGCCCTCCTGTTTCCCTTTAGGAAACACACAGGACAGCTGCTGGGAGAGCAGCAGCTGGAGTTTTGGGAAAGGCTGTTAGGCTGTGAGTCACATTCTCTGACAGTGAATTCTGAGTCCTGGGTGGGGCAATGTCCAGACTTGGGCAAGCTGGGAATCGAGAGCTCTGCCTGGTGGCTCGAGGCAGGAGCCAGACGTAGTAGGGTGCACCAGAGGGGGCAGAAGGGCCATATGTCCTCAGAAGGCTTCCAGGCCAAGGCTGCTCTGCACCCTGTCGATGGAACCGTAGAACCCCAAGCAAAGGCATGTATCCTGAGAATCAGAACCTAAACCCTAGGGTGACCTTAGAGGGCTGCTCCCTGGGCCTTCCTCTGTGGGGAGCAGCCTGTCCCAGAGCTGTCCAACCAGGGTCTGCAACCACACACACTGTACACTCTCCCAGATGAGGGGTTTCATAAATTCCATGTAATTTAAATATATTTTGATAATAAAAGTGTGGCTGTATTATTGATGAGAATACAAGTTTTTTGCTTATCTTTCCACATTATGTAAGCAAGCACTGAAGTGGTTTCTTCTTTTTTTTAAGAGACTCTTTTTTAGAGCAGTTTTAGATTCATAGAAAAATTGAGCAGAAAGTACAGACATGTACCATATGCTCCCCTGCCCTCACACCTGCACAGCACCCGTTACTGATATCCTGCACCAGAGGGGTGCATTTGTTACCACTGATGACCTGCATCAACACAATCTCCCCAAGCCCCTAGTTTCTGGCAGGGCTCGCTCTTGGTGTTGTACATTGTACAGGTTGGACAAATGTATAATGACATGTATCCATTACAGTATCATACAGAATAGTTTCACTGCCCTAAAAGTCCTCTGTGCTCCACCTATTCATCACATCTTACCCCCAGTCCCTGGTCATCACTGATCTTTTTACTGTCTCCATAGTTTTGCCTCTTCCATAATGTCATATAGTCGGAATCATACAGTATTGTAGCCTTTTCAGATTAATTTCCCTCACTAGTAATATGCATTTAAGTTTCCTACATGTCATTTCATGATGTTCATTTCCTTTTAATGCTGAATAATATTCCATTGCCTAGATGTACCACAGGTTATTTATCCATTCACCTACTGAAGGACATCTTGGTTACTTCCAAGTTTTGGCAATTATAAGTAAAGGTGCTATCAATATCCAGGTGCATGTTTTGTGTGGACATAAGTTTTCCACTCCTTTGGGTAGATACCACGGAACATGGTTGCTAGATCATATTGTAAGAGGGTGTTTAGTTTTGTGAGAAAGTGCCAAACTTTCTTCCAAAGGGGCTGTACCATTTTGCATTCCTATCAGAAATAAATGAGTTTCTGTTGCTCCACATCCTTGCCAGCATTTGGTGTTGATTGTGTTTTGGATTTTTGGCATTCTAATAGATGTCTGTATATCACTGTTTTAATTTGCAATTCCTTAATGACCTGCAATGTGGAAGAACTTTTCATATGCTTATTTACCTTCTGTGTATATCTTCTCTGGTGAGGTATCTGTTAAGGTCTTTGGTCCGTTTTTTAATCAGATTGTTTTCTTATTGTTGAGTTTTAATAGTTCTTTGTATATTCTGGGTAACAGTCCTCTATCAGACATGTCTTTTGCAAATATTTTCTTCCAGTCCATGGCTTGTTTTCTCTTTCTCTTGACATTGTCTTTTGCAGAGCAGATGTTTTTAATCTTAATGAGGTTTAGCTTATCAATTGTTTCTTTCATGAACTCTGCCTTTGGTGTTCTATCTAGAAAGTTGTTGCCAAGCCCAGGGTCATTTTGGTTTTCCTCTGTGTTATCTATGGCATTTATAGTTTTGCATTTTCCATTTAGGTCTAGATTTCTTTTTTATAAAATTTTAATTGAAGAACAATATACAAACAAAAAAGTTTGAAAATCACAGATATACAAGTTGATGAATTATCATAACTTAAACATATTTGTAACTATCACACAGGTTATAAATAGGACAGTACCCCAGAAATCTCTCAATCACTACTCTCTCTCTTACTATTTTCACTTCTAAAACCATAAAGTAGTGTCCTATTTTTGAAGTTTATGTATATGAAATCATTCAGCATACATTATTTTGTGTCTGCCTCCTTTTACGTGGCATTACATTTCCAAGATGAATCTATATTGTTGTGTGTTAGGTTTTCATTTCTGTTTAGTATTCCATTGCATGATTTTACCACTATTGATTTATTTATTCTAATGTTAATGGACATTTGGGATATTTCCATTTAGGGCTATTATAAATAATGCTGCTATGAACATTCTTGTACGTATCTTTTGATGCACATATGGGCACATTCGTTTTGGGTATTTATTTACCTGTGAGTAGTGTCACCATATTTCCAGTTTGTGTCTAATGGTCCCAGTTTCTGCATAGTCTTCCAGAATAGTGATTAATTGTGCTTCTTTTCATTTTCACAGTTATTCCAGTTTGAGTAATAAATGTGTCTTTTGATGAACAGAAGTTTAAATGTAGTCCAAGAAATCTTCCCCTACCCCGAAGTCAGAAAGATAGTCTGTATTATCTTTTAGAACACTAGATTTTACCTTTTACATTCATTCTTTTACATTAATCCAGATAAAATAATCTTTTATATTTATATTTCTGATGCTCTTTATTCACTTTATCTACAATCATGTTTCCTTCTATCATTTCCTTAAGCCTGAAATAGTTATTTTTTAGCATTTCTTATCCTGCAGATCTATGGGCAGTGAATTGTCTTGGTTTTCTTTTATCTGAAACTAACATCTAAGTTGTTGTTCTTCTGTCTTCTGTCTCCACTGTTCTTATGAACACTTAGCAGTCATTTGGGTCCCACACAGTCTCACTGGGTGTAATGTGCAGTTTTTTCCTCTGGCTACTTTTATCCTCAGCTTCCACCACATTGTGGTGTGTCTAGGTGCAGCTTTCTTCATCTCTATTTTGTTTGTGATATGTTGTGATATGTAAACATTTGTCTTTCACCAAATTTGGGAAAATTCCAGCCTATTTTTTCCCAGACACTTTTCTTTCCCATTCTTTCTTTGTCCACCTGAGACTCCAGGTACCAATGTCACACATTTTTGTGTTCCCCGCAGATCCCTAGGTCTCTGTTTATTTTTTTCGATCTTTTTCTCTCTTTTTCAGATTGGATAATTTCTGTTGATCTACTTTCATGTTCATGGACCTTTTCCTCTGTAATGTCTATTATGATATTAATCTTATCCAGTGAATATTTATTTCTGATATTGTATTTTTCAGTTCTACAATTTTTTTTATATCTTCTATTTTTTGGCTGAGATTTCTTTTCTTTTTGTTACAAGCATATTTTCCTTTACCTTAGTGCATACAGTAATAATAGCAGCTTGAAAACTTGTCTGATACTGATGACATCCGGGTCATCTCAGGATTGCCATTCTTTTCCTTCTGTGGGGTGATGGGGGATGGTACCATGAACGTTGTGAATGCTCGTGGTGAGGAGACTCTGAATTCTATTATCATCTTCTAAAGAGTGTTGTTTTTTTGTTTCAGCAGGCAGTTGACTTGATTAGACTTAAACCATAAACACTGTGTCCCCTGAGGTAGGTGGCAGTTCAGATCTCAGTTAAGCATTTTTTTATCCTTAGCTGGATTCCTTGGAGTATGCCTTATGCCTGTGTGGTTCAGGTTCAGCCAGAGATTTGGGCCGAGTTTAGAACTTCACCTCTCTAGTTCTCTCTTTGCTGGAATTCTCCCTTCAGTCCAGCATCTTCTGGTTCCTTAGGCAAGACTGACAGTGAGCTCTCAGAGTCTGATGGTCCTATGCCATACGGTGACTGTGGCTGGCCCTTGAGGGCTGAAAAACTGGGAAGCTCAACAGGCGCTGGACTCTCTCCAAGTTTGTATTCCTCCACAAAATCTGCCTGCTTCTGTTCACTCTCCAGAGCCCTCAGGTTATTATTTTTTGTGTAGAGTTTATCATTGTATCAGTGAGCATGTTGGTGGTTTAACCATTTACTCTTTCTTATTGGAAGAGGAACCTAGTTCATTTATATAAATGCAATTAGTTATTTCTGTTATATATTTGCATTTAATGCTATTACCTTACTATTTGCTTTCTGTTTTTCCCATCTGTTCTACGTTTTATATTTTTCTTCTCTTGGTTCTGTTTAATGTTATATTCCATCTTCCCACTCCAGTAGTTTGTTAGCTATATACTCTGTTTAATTATCCTTTTTTGTAATTTATTAATAGAAATTACAAAATTATTCTTATTAGTCTAATGTTAATACCTCAACCCCTCTCCCAGACAATAGAAGGACCTTGGAATACCTAAATTCCAGTAATTCCCTACTAATTTTATAGTCTTGTTGTCATGTATTTTAATTCTCTGTATTTTTTAAATTCAAGAAGACATTGCTATTGTTTTCTACACTCGATATTCATTTAGATTTACTCACATATTTACCTTTTCCAGTGATGTTCATTAATTTCTCCATCTGTGAGCTTTCATCGGAAATCATTTGCTTTCTGAGTAAAGATCTTCCTTCAGTCTTTTCTCTAGTATTAGTCTTCTGGTGATAAATTCAGTTTTTGTATGTCTGAAAAGTTTTATTTTATTATTATTTCTGAAGCATATTTTAACTAGATATAGAGTTGTAGATTTGCATGTAATTTATGACAGCATTTTGAAGATAGCATTTCATTGTCTTCTGCCTCCCATTATTTCCATTGAGAAGTTAATTATCAGTCTTACTATTATTGCTCCTTTAAAGCAATGTATCTTTTTCTTTGGCTATTTTTAAAATGTTTTTCACTTTGTATTTTGCTTTCAACAATTCTATAAAATATGAGGTGTTGTATTCTTTGCATTTTTTGTTCTTATTGTTCATAATGCTTCTTAAATTTGTGACTTGATGCATTTCTTCAATATTGGAAAATTCTCAGCTATTTTCTCTTCAAATTTGTTTCTGCCCCTTTTGCTCATCCTACTCCTACTGGGACTGACATTACATGTATGTGCCAACTTTTCTCTGTGCTCCAGCTGGCTCTTAACACACCTTCTTAGGTTTTCCATTCTTTTTTCTCCCTGTATCTTAGTCTGGATGTTTTCTTCTGACATATATTCCTGTTCCCCAATTCTCTCTTCTTCACTGTGCCTCATATCCTTATAAACCCACCCATTCAATGACTATTTTTAATTATTTTATTTTTCATTACTAAAATTTTCACTTGATTCTTTTTTATAGTTTCTGGCTCTTTGCTATTATTTTGTATCTTGTCATTTAATTCTTTGAACATATTAACTGTGGTTATTTTAAAGTCTGTATATGATAACTCCACTATCTGGATCTTCTGTGTGTCTAATTATTTTCCCATTTTGGTTTTTGGTTGATGTTTTTTTCATTATAACCTATTTACTGAGTGTTGGACATTATATTTGATCAATCTTAGAGATAATTTGAGACTGTAGATAATGGCATATTTCCCTCAATAGAATTTACTTTTGCTTCTATTTGGTAACAAGGAAGGGACACGTAATAATAATTCAGTGACCAAGATGATTCAAAGAAGGGTTCCATCCCATGTGAAGGCTGGTCGGTTCCCGGGTCAGTCCTATTCCTATGTTGCAGCCCAGTGGGGTCCCAGCTGAAAACCTGAGGTATTTACCACCTCCTCACAATGGGCCTTAGTAGGCCTTCCTCCCTAAGGAAACTGAACTCCAGTTTTGTCCTTCCATCTTTGTGAGATGAATGAAAGCTCTGCTTCACTTGTAAGCTGCTGCTTTCAGAATTGTCAATGGCCTTGAGGGGATATGGGTACCAAAAGCCCCATTCTGGCTTCTCACCTTCTTTCATGTCCCAGATCTTGGTCTGACAGTCTCACTGCATTGTAATCCTAATACTTTCAAGTAGATTTTTAAAAAATTCTCTCCAAATTTTCTAGTTATTGTAAGAGAGTTGGTCCAAGAAAACTGAGGTTCAGAGAGCATAAATAAGTTGCTCAGGATAATATAGGTCCTGGAAGTAGAATGTCCATGAAATATCTTTAAATAGACACAAGGTCAGAGAAATCTGGGGCTTCAGGCAGCCCATATCACCAAACATCATCATTCTTTGTTTTTAGGGTACATCTGTAGATAAGTTTGAGAGGATTGAGTTTAATTTCCTCATTTTATAAAACTAATACCCAGAATGATGTTGTGATCTGGCTATGATCAAACTAATGTATCAGTTTTCCCCTAATACACCTTGCTGGCTGTGGTTATGTTTTATTACTCAGGAACCCAGACTTGCATCTCAGCTTTAGTAAGACATCTCAGTAGTACAAGAGGATCCTCCTAGTTTATAGGAAATTGTCCTTGATTTACCTAACTCTATATGAGTCCCACTTCTTACCTGCTTCTCCTTTCCTCCTTCATCTCTTTCCTTTTCTTCTCTGGATTTTTACATTGCCTCTTATGTTTTGTCTTTGGCTAGTAGATAAATACATACTGAAAGATGTGTTCTAGTAGAGTGGCTTCAGAGACTACTTCTTTTAATGGCTGGGTATATCATGTCAGATCCTGCAAAAGGCTATGGAAGACAAGATGTAAAAGAAAATGGTAAAATGAGACAGCTGAGGGGATCTTTAAACTCATGATTAGCCTCTTTGTTTAGAAATAATTCATCATGTCTTCCAGAATTGCTAGTAAAGACTTTTAACTTTTGTGGTTTATCTTTCATTCTCTCAAGCACATTGTGTATATTTATAGGTTCTTATGCTAAATTATAAGCAGAATAATGAATCAGGGATTGGGAATAAAGCTGACCGCAAGTAAATTCCAACACCTTTTCCTTGAAAAACTAACAATGTGTATTCTATGCTTCTGTTTTTAAAGAGAAAGTATTTTAGTGGTTACCAGGAAGAAACCTTGGGGGAGGATGGATGTGTCACTGACCTGGCAGCTTGGAGACCTCAGTTTTATCCCACAGTGACATCTCACTGGTGTATGACCTTGAACACACCGCATACCCTCTTAGGCCCTATTTGGCAATCTATCTGTACAATGAAAGGGTTAAGAAGTGACCTCCCCAAACCCCCAGGAACCTTCGAATTTTCACATTCTTGGAAACCGTCCTTTACGTTCAGGTCAATGTTTGGAAGAGTATTTTGTAATAATACTAGTGAGAACATAAGCAGTTCTTGATTTTCTCTGATATTGTGGGGAGAGGGGCTAAAGGTAGCCAATCCATACTTTGTCACTTTGTCATTTGTGTTTTCATGTAAGCAAGTCAAATGTTTTGGGACTGTAAGCTAAAGACAGAGCTTATGCTATGATGATCTGGCTTATGAAGGTAGATTACAAATGTAAGGCACCTATTCAGTTTCTGGCTCACTGTGGGGCTCTGTAAGAATTTTCCAAAAGAATGAATGAGGGACCATCATAATAATATCTATCATGCAACAACTGCCTCCTGTGCCGAGTACTGGAGATTTGTCCATTAATAGTACAGGCCCGAAACCTGCCCTCTCCAAGGGGCATGTATTATTACTCAGTCACACATGGGGAAAAGGAATTTCAGATTTGGTGTTATATTAAAGGCCTTGCGCTGAATCACAACATTGGCAGTGTTAGTTCTCCAGCAACCCTCATTCTGTGCCAAGGAACAAAGTAATCTTCCATTTTCCAAGGACTTTTTCAGCTTTATAATGATGTATTAAATTAAACACTCTCTCACCAAATATCTGTGAGTCTTGGTTGTAGCCAATGGATTTGGGCACGGGTGCTGGGATGCATCCTGTCACAGCTGGTCATTTACTGGTTCTCTGACTGGGGTTGGATGGAGTTGGCATCTGTCTCCCAGGTCCTTCTGCCTCCAACAGTTTGTGGTTATGGTGACAAAATTATGACATGATAAATGTCATGGTAGATATATAAACAGAAGAAGGGAGACAGCAATTGGAAGAGTCTCAAACACATTTTAAGGTCCTAGCCATTTAAGTTATCAAAGCCCAGGAAGGCATTTGGTGTGTGTTAAGAGATCCAGAGTCACTGGGACAGTTTTCCTCTCCCTCCAGCGAGGAAAATTCTGATTTCCCCAGACTTTCAATGGCGCTGAGGATCATCTTTCTAAAATCTTTGTAATTTGATGAGCAACGTGGAATCTAATTTTGATTTGCATTTTTGGGTTGCTAGAGAGGCTGAACATTATTGCATAATTTTTACAACCTAATTTTGTGTTAGTTTTGTGTATTTCCTGTTTTTTACTGTCCCATTTTTAATTGGGATACTTGCCTTTTTAATAACTATCTTATTAGAGGTTTTAAAAATACTGATAAGTATGCCAATTTCTTTTATATCATGTATTACTAATACTATTTTTCAGTTTTATTATTTTACATTTCTTATTTTTTTTATATACTTCTACTTATTATTAAAAAATCTAACAGTCATTTCCTTCAGTGTTTTTGTCTTTGATGTTATTCTTTGCAAGGCCTTCCAGGCCCTTGAATAATAGAGTATTCACCTATATTTTTTTCAGTATTCTAGTGGTTTTCATTTTTCCATTTAAAATTTTAATCTATCTGGAAGAAATTTGGATATATATCATGATTCATGGAGCTAACCTAATCTTTCTCCACATGTTAACCAATTATCTTATTATTAATGAAATGATTGAATTATCTAGTTCTTCCCTACTGATATAAAATGGTACTTCCACTGTTTAGTAAAATTATATTTCTAAAATGGAATTGTTCTAGCACAGAGATCAACGAAGGATAACAGAAAGCCTAGGAACTGATTATATATATAACATATATTTGTTCATGTGCGTGTGTGAGTCCTTAAACTTCCTGTTATTTTTCATTGATCTCTCTGATAGAACCACACTGTTTGGGTAATTATATCTTTGAAATCTGTTGTCACATCTGGCAGAGCAAAAACTCCTAAATTTTCTGTCATAATTTTATTAGCCAATTGCGAGCAGTTATCTTTCTACTTGAATCTGAGAATCATTTTACCAAGTTGTGCCAGAATATTTGTAGTAAAAATATGTTGATTAATTTAGGGGAGATTGACATCTTTTTACTATTGGCATCCCATCCAAGAAGGCCACGTATCATTCCATTTTTTCAGTCGTCTTTGATAACACTCCAGTGGTCTGGCATGGGATGGCCTGTGTGAAGGCACAGGCTCAGAGGTCAGAGAGTCTGAGTTCAAGTCCAAATATCAAGCCCTTTGGTAGCTTGTATATCAGTGAGCAATTTTTTCCCCAGTGACTGGAATATAGCTGGGTGCTCTGTAACATTGTTGAAGAAATGTTTGAATGAAAGAATTTATTCTTAAGATATTTTGTTTTTGTTCTTGTGAATAAGCATTACTATGCACTTTTGCTAACAATTGGCATTGTCAGTTTTTTGGATTTTTTTGGATTAGTCAAACTGACCTTCAAACGTGAAAACCACGGACAAATTGTTTGAACATGCCAGAACTCAGGGAATGAGTTTTGCATGAAACCCTCTTAAGAAATCGCCTGACAACTCTATATAACTGCAGAAGTTTTGCCTTAGGGACTGGTGGTGTGCAATGGTATCTCACTATATTAATTTGCAGTTCCTTAGTGACAGATGATGCTGAATATCTTTGCATATGCCATTTTCCATTTTACAAGTTAAAAAGTTGTGCCAGGATATTTATAGTAATTAATATATTGATATATCTGTATACTTTCTTTGGTAAGTTTCTGTTCAGATATTTTAACCATTTTTCAATTGGGTTGTTTCCTTGTTTTTGAGTTTTAGGGGTTCTTTGTTTATTTTGGATACAAGTCCTTTATCAGATATGTGTTTGAAAATATTTTCTCCTTATTTGGCTTATCTTTTCATTCTTTCCGCAGTCTCTTTTAAAAGCAGAAGTTTTTAGTTTTGATGAAGTCCAACTTACCAATTTCTCCTTCATGGATCTGCTTTTCTGACATCATTTTATAATTCCCTAAATACACTCATAAAAACAGAGCAATAATGTTAGGGAGCATACAACCCACAAGCAGCCCGTTCACAAAACCATGGGTTAGAATATGTCCACGAACTGCACACTGTGACAGGGAGGCCCAGAGCACTGATGGCGATGAGGAGCTGCAGGCAGCCACAGCTGGGAGGCAGAGAACTTCTGCTGGCCCCAAGGGCTGCAGAGCCCCAGCATCGTCCCCAGCGGCTGGTGGTCCCACTTTGAGGGGAGGGTTTGGTGTGTTTATTTGAAAGCAGTAGCCAAAAATGGAGGAGGCTTTGCAGGCTCCATCTGGTAGCCAGTGAAGGCATATGAGTGAAATATGCCCACGAAACAGAGAAGAAACTGCAACCTAATACTTCATACTGAACTAAAAGAAATTAAGAACATGGCTAAAAGCTATGAAAGAACAAGATGAGTCTGAATGAGAAAAACACAGATAAGATGATTAGACAACAGAAAGATATGAAAAAGAGTTGATTACTTAGGAAAGGAGTAGAAATAAAAGCAAAACAGATCTAAGAAATGAAGATCATCCCGGAAGAAATATAAAATGAATAAGCACTACAGAAAGTGCTGTAAGGGAAATAGAAGTTGGGAAGGGTGAAAAAAACATAAATGAAAAGGGAAATAAAAGATTTGAGAGGAAGTGATAGATATGGAAGGTAGGCAAAAGCGATGCACATATATATGCATAGGAGTTTGGAAAAAATGAAAATGAAAACCAAATCAATGAACTAGAACATATATTTAAACATAAAGAAAACTTTCCTGGAAAAAGACTGGAGCCTACTTACACAAAGGGTACATTACAAAATGGGAAAATTGATTCAGAATGGACAAAACCAACACTTACTCCAGTAATATAGTTGTATATAAAGAAAAAAAATCTTTCCAGGCATCCAAGCAAAAAGACCAAGCCATTTTCAAGGGCAAGAAAATCAAATCGTTATCAGAGCTTATACTGGTATCAGACCTAATAAAAATACATAAAGCTGGGAGACCATAGAAACATGTTAAAGATAATCTAGAAAAGAAAAAGTGAGCCCATTATTTAATATTTAACCAAACTGACCATCAAATATAAAAACCACAAATTGGTAGAATTCAGGGAGTGAGTTTCTTACAAATCTCCCGACAGCCTTATATAACTTTGGAAGCATTGACTTAAGGACTGGTGGTTGGCATGTGAGAACTTGGGTGGCATCAACTTCACATAAAGGCACATGTTTTCTTTAGAACCACATAGATCTCCAGACAGGAGTCAGTGGCCCCTGGGAAGAGAGAAAGAGGGAATGGATGTTGCAGGGGCAGTGAATGAACATATTTTTTTAAATGTTGAATTTTACCAAAATGCCATCTTGGTATCTTTTGAGATGATCATGTATTGATTTTCTCTTGTTGATGACGGTGAGTTATATAGATAGATACCCTAATATTAAGTTAGGAGGACAAAACCTACTTAGCTGTGCCCCATGAAAGTAGTTGAGTTTCTGGGAGAATCAGCTTGTTTTCCTTCTTATAGCTCTTATGTACACTTCTCCCCTCTCCTCAGCTCTCTGGTACCATCTCCAGGGCTCTGTGCTTGTCTCCTGCTCTGAGTGATGGCTCGTTTTTAACTTGCTCTTCTCTGGGCTGATCCCACTGTCCCTGAGCCTCCCACTTATACACCGCACAGCCTGACAAGGTGGACGGCCCAGACACTTCAGCTCTACACGTCCAGCACTGACTCGTCATCCCCAGAAACCTGCTCGACCTCTGGTAGCCTTGACAGCCACCCCCTCCCAGTCACTTAAACCAAAATCCTGGAACTTCCCCTTCTTTCCCCTCCCTTGCCCACACGCTCAGCTGATTGCACGACCTCTGTCTGCTTCTCATCTGTCCTCTTCGCTCTGTCCCTTACCACGGCTCCTTCCTAGTGCAGGCCTTCATCGTCTCTTGTCTACACTGGTGGTTCTCAGACTTCAGCAAGCATTAGTCATGTGGAGGGACAGTCATAAGCACAATGCTGGGCTCACCCCCAGAGTTTCTGATTCTGCGGGTCCAGAGTGGGCCTGAGATTTCCCATTTCTGTGGAATAAGTCCCAGGTGGTGACAGTGCTGGTGGCTCAGGGTACGTGGCTAGATCATCACAGCAGCTCTTTTCTGATGGGTGATCTTCCAGTCTTAATCGCCTTAGTCAAGCCACTCTTCGCCCAGGTGACCCAGCTAAAGGCTAATGCAACAGTACCATGTGGTAAGACGGGGACCTGGGACCTGAGTCTTACCTGCCCCTCCAGCCTCATCATCCCCGCCCACAGGCCCTCGTTGCTGGTGGTTGTCCACGTGAGCTCTTTGATGTTTCCTGTGGTTTTCTGCAGCCTGAAGCGCCCTTTCCGTGGCTCTCCACCTGTCTCATTCTCACTCCTTCATCACAGAGCCCCAGTGTAATTTCCTACAAGTTTTCCTGAGTTCCCAGATGGAGCTAAATGCATTTTGCCTGGGCTCTCGCTAACGCCCTGCAGGTACCTCTGGCGTATTACTCACCACCGTGACTGAATTGATTGCAGAGCTCTGTGCTTCCTGATGAAGGTACTTGAATGCCTTGAGTTCTGGAAGGGGAGAGCTCGAGGCCCATCAGCATAAGGAGGTGGGCAGAGCTTTAGAGCCAGAGCAAAAGAGAGCCTCTCATTTCCTTTCCTGTCAGAGAAGGCTGTGTCATTCAGCCTGTTCTCCAGCCAAGAGATGAGAAAGATGTGCGGAGAACCGGGATAGGCTGGGAGTCTGAACCACCTTTTCAAAGAAATGTACTTTGGTTGAATAGATGGTCCTTTGGGACTTACTTAGTCTTATGCTGTGCTTGGGAATTTTCTTTTCCTTTTTCTTTTTCCCTCCCATCAGTGGACATGTTCATTCTGTATTCCTTCCTAACTCTGGGTGTCGGGGAGAGAGGAAAAGGTGCTCCCATGGGAGTCCATCCTCAGCTCAGCCACCTGCCCGTAAGGAGGTCACTTCCACCCTCATGGTGCTCCTGTGTCCACCCTAAATCTCAAAAAATACATTTGTAAAAAGAATAAATAAAGTTGTGGGTGTTATCACATTGGCTTTAAAGCAGGGGGGACTCGCCTGCCCTGTGTGCAACTTTGTAAAGGGGAGGCACGGAGGGCCGTGGGGCTCCCTTCCCAGGGTAAGCCCTGCTCATCTCATGTATGCCATGCTTCTGAGAATGCTGAGGTTTTCATTGCCTAGTGCTTCCTTTAGGTTTTACATCTTTAGGCTGTGAAGTGCTTTTTATGAATAACCATTTGGAAATAATTGTTTTTGCCAAGCAAGTAGAATTCTTCTTAAAAAAGGCGTTTGCATTCTGCAGGTGACTTCTCATGAGTTACTTACTTTTAAACGCAATTCATTGAAATAGGTTTAGCTTGTAAATGGGAATCTGTGCTCACTGCTGATTCATTACCCTGATTTCCATGTGGTCTCAGGGACTGATGAGGCAATTCACTCCAGGATGAGCAGCCTTTCCACTCAAGAGTGGGAATTTGGGGGCAGTACTAGATGGGGCTAAAAATCCAGAGGTGTGTCAGGGTCATGGAGCTCT
Source organism: Smutsia gigantea (assembly GCA_032199065.1). Taxonomy (NCBI): domain Eukaryota; kingdom Metazoa; phylum Chordata; class Mammalia; order Pholidota; family Manidae; genus Smutsia; species Smutsia gigantea. The sequence goes on from JAVSCE010002857.1 coordinate 78,119, forward strand.
CACGTGAGATTTTCCTGGAGCCAAACAGAGAAGACATTTCTTTGTTGGTTCTGTAAAGCAGCTCTGGCTTATCAATGATAAAACCGAGGACAGAGGCAGCATGGATCATTGAAATCCACAGGAAATTTCAAACTCATTTTTAGCAGATGGTTTCTGTTTCCTTGCCCATCAAATCTATTTACCAGAACTGCTGACCATGGAGCAGAATTGGCTGATTTGAATACCATCCCTCTCCACTTTCTTCCATCTCCATTTAATGTTAAGGAGAAGGCATATAGCAGGATGGAAGAGCATCAGAAGGGCCTGGGTTTTTCCACAATCTGGATAATTGCCTCCTGAATAATCAGAGATTGTTCTTTGCGCATCCTCTGTTATACAATATAATATTAAATGCTTGAAGCCATGCGGCAGTTTCTGTTATCAGTAATATCCTTAATAAAAGGAAGGAAGTTAGTTGAGGGATGTCACTTTTTGCGGATGCCTTTAAATTCCTCTGTTCTCCAAGTCATACTCTGAGTTTGACCTTTGGAATCTGGGAATGGTGTTATGTTTACACACACTTGGGCCAATAACAGTGTGGCTGAATTGCTGTGTTCATGAAAGCTTGATGTCTCAATTTTTGCAGTGCACGTATGATGTCAGGCCTTTTGACATAATCATAATACTGAAGTGCAGTTAGGGGTTTTCTGTCTAAAGCTAATTCTCTCTAAGGCTTCCTTGGGCTAGCCTCCTTCAGGCACTCACCATTTCATAGATTGTGTCCTAAACGATTTTTTTCTTTCCATTTTAATGCATAATCTAAGGCTGAGTTCTCATGGCTATTGTTTAAAAATTTTCTTTCATCTGAATTTTGTGGAGGGGGTGGGGTGGCTTCTTCCTTAGACTGTGCTGATGACGTTTCATGTGTTTGGATCTGATGGCATCTGAGTGTCTTCTGCGTTGATTTTTAAGTACTACTTCAGCATCAGCCAGAGGATGGAGCCTGTTCTTCTCAATGCAGTGTTTCCCAGGCATAGTGGGCTATAGCCTCCTCTCCTCCACTTGCCCAGTGAGGCTCACTGAGTGTAGAAGTAATACTTCTTAGGAAAGAACAGCTTTACCACCAAGAGCGACTGGGGGATGGAGGAGAGCATGGGGGTGGGCTTCATAAGAGGCAGTGCTGGAAAGCCCTCCACTGCCTTGTCTCATGCATGGGGGTGGCTGAGGGTAGCATCTTTGGCCCTGGCAGCTGCCTGAACTGGCTGTGCCAAGTGCGGTACAAAGTGGGCTCCCCACTTGCCTTGTCTTCCCCATGCTCATTACTTCTCAGCCAGATCTTTCACTTCTTATTTACAAGTCATTTTCGAGTCTCTTTGTATACCATCCTAAGATCTTTCTCCAGCAAATCAAGATGTAAGTGACTATATAAACAAGAGCATGGTCTTCCAAGTATGGTGGGTCTAGGCTTGAATCTGAGCTCTAGCCCCTTGAGTGAGGTGCTTAACCTTTGTGAAGCTTTAATTTTTCAGCTGTAAAGAAATGGGGATGCTTCAACCACTACATGAGATGAGTGGAGGGGTGTTCCTCAACCCCTTTTCTTTTCTTTTTTTTATTAAGTTATCATTGATATACACTCTTATGAAGGTTTCACAAGAAAAACAATGTGGTTATTACATTCACCCTTATTATCGAGACCCCTCCATACCCTATTGCAGTCACTGTCCATCAGTGTAGTAAGATGCCACAGAGTCCCTGTTTGTCTTCTCTGAGCTACACTGTCTTCCCCGTGACCCCCCACACACCATGTGCACCAATCATGATACCCCACAATCCCCTTCTCCCTCCCTCCCCACCTGCCCTTCCCTATCCCTCCCCTTGGGTAACCGCTAGTCCTTTCTTGGAGTCTGTGAGTGTCTGCTGCTATTTTGTTCCTTCAGTTTTGCTTCGTTGTTATACTCCAGAAATGAGGGAAATCATTTGGTATTTGTCTTTCTCTGCCTGACTTATTTCACTGAGCATAATACCCTCTAGCTCCATCCATGTTGCTGCAAATGGTAGGATTTGTTTTCTTCTTATGGCTGAATAATATTCCATTGTGCATATGTACCACATCTTCTTTATCCATTCATCTATTTGTGGACACTTAGGTTGCTTCCATATCTTGACTATTGTAAATAGTGCTGCGATAAACATAGGGATGCATATGTCTTTTTGAATCTGAGAAGTTGTTTTCTTTGGGTAAATTCCAAGGAGTGGAATTCCCGGGTCAAATGGTATTTCTATTTTTAGTTTTTTGAGGAGCCTCCATACTGCTTTCCACAATGCCTCAACCCCTCTTGTCTTGTAGGCATAGAGCAGTTACTTATCTTGAGTGAGGGCTGCAGAGGCCCAGCCCAATTTTATAGGATTTCATTTTACCAAGTTTCAGTGAAACTCAATCCATATTCTGAGGAATTTTAAATACAGCACCTTGTTTTACCAAATAAAGACGTAAGTAAGAAAAAAATATATACGTGTAGAATATTTATATAGAGGCTACTGTTCAATTAATGTTAACCCAAATATAGGAAGTAAACTTTTCCAATACAATTAAATATATTTTAAATTTATTTTGCAGTATTTAAGGTATACAACAAACAAGAATAAACACCTATATACTCACTACTCACTTATTTAAAAAAAGAGACCATGAATGATAGTTAATCGCAGGTATTTCCTTCCCTCATTACATCCCACTCTCCACCAGCAGGGCCACTGGCCTCAACTTGTCTTTATAAGCATCTCTTTGGACTGTTATAATATATTCCTAAACTACATTCAGTATTGTTTTAAATATTATAAAACTTTAAGTGGCATTCTAAAGTATGTATTTTTCTGGAACTTATCTTTTACTTGATGTTTCTGAGATTCATCACAGACATTTTGAATGGATAGCTCTTAGGTTCATTGTCCTTGTACACTAGTCCACTGTTTGGATACTCCTTGCTATATTAATTTTCCTGATGATGAACTTTAATGGATTGTGGATTAGGCTGTTTGCAAATATCTGTTATAAATCTCCAAATATTCTTGTAAAGTGCTTCCTGTAACCGTAGAGAAACACTCTCACAGGAGGTGGGTTGTAGGATGTAACTTCATCTTTACTAGCAATCTGGAAAATATGTTTCAAAGTGGCTGAACCCATTTACACACCCACCAGCAGAGTCTGAGTTCCTCTGGGTCTGCCTTCTTGCCCATGCTGGACAGTGTTTGGTGTTTTAATTCTACTGTTCTGTTCATTAGAAAATGGCTTGGCATGCCATACTATCTCATTGTAATTTACATTTTTATTTTCCTGCGTACCAAAGAGTGAGCAGCTCGTCTTGCTTCCTCTCCTGGGAATTTCTTTTTCAAACCTTGTGCCCAAATTTCTTTTTAGTTATCTTTAAAAATATCAATAGAAAAACTCCATTATATGTTCTGGTTACTATTACTTGGTTTCCTGTAACTAAATATCATCTCTCTGGCTGTAACCTTTTTTTTAATGAGAGTATTTTTTGCCTAAGATTTTGGTTTTGGTGAATAGATATTTTAATTTTAAAGTCAATTTAATTTTAATTCATCACTTTTATGGGTGTATATTTTAGTGAGTAGATATTTGTATTTGTGATGAAATGTTATGCTGCCAAATTAATATTCTGAATAGCAAAGCATAAAACAAAGTCAGTAGATATGTCACCCACTGTGACTGTCTCATGACTATGAGTAATCTTCCATATGTATAGGTAACAAAAAGACTAAAAAAGAAAATTTTTTATTTATTTAGATCCTAATTTAGGAACACTGTTTTTGGGGAATAACTCATCAGATATGATGGACTGTATTTTCCTCTTGCCTAAGAGATAATTTTGTGTTTTGGGAGGTATCTGGAAAAAAATCGTGGCTGAGTCTGGATGGGTTTTGGTGACTTCCACGAGATAAGTACTCAATTGATGATTGCTGAATAAATATGTAGTAGGATCTGATGAAGGCAACAGACATGTCTGCTCAGAAGAATGGACCTTCGGTTCTCCACCCTGGTTGCTCTTGAGATCAGAAAATGCTGATGCCTGGGCCCCATCCTTAGAGATTCTGATTCTCTGGGTTTGAAGTGGGACCCAGGCATTAATACATGTTAAGAGTTTCCCAGGTAGCTCTAATATGAAGCTCAGGTTGAGAACCTCTAGATGAGAGAATTGGAAGGAGGCAGGGAAGGGAGGATAGGACCACCTGGTGGGCACTGAAAGCCCCAGGGCAGCAGAGGTTCTGGGAGGTGCTGGAGAGCTGCCAGCAAGGGACAGGGAGGGCTGGAGGCTGGTGTGGGGGCAGAGCCAGCTGTTGGGGTGTCTTGCCAATGGGTTTCAGGCCCAGGCAAGTTCGCTATGGATTCAATGCGACCAAAGAAATTGACAGCAAAACTGTTCTTGGGGTGAAAAGGGTTATACCCAACTCTATTTCCAGGTGGCAGGTCAGTCACTAAAATTCCATTCACTCAGAGCGAGTCTGTATACAGCAAGCCAGTCTCTGCCTCTGGGCTCCTCTGTCTGCACAGTTGTCCCACACAGCCGTCCTCTGGGCCTCTGTCCTCTGCTCTGCTCTCCTACATCATTGCAGCCGTGCCACCGTGTCACGCCCAGAGCACTGGGCGGAGCTCTTTATATAGAGTCAACAGCCATGTATTGCCCACAGGTGTGCAGTGAGGCCCAGGTGAGAATCCTGGCCACAGAAACTCTCATTTTATCCACATGGGGCCTGGGATGAGAGGAGACAGGGGGAACACTCCAGATGTGCCGAGGACATTGGGCCTGGGAAGTGGAGGCTGGGATGCGGTCAGGTTGCTCAGTCTGGAGCGGGGATGCCAGCCTCAGGGTCTGTGCTGGAGCCTTGAGGACCAAAGCCAGAAGGGAGCAGACATAAGCTCATTAAAAAGGCAAAAGTCATACACAACTTTTGTTTATTCTGAGCTCCAAGGAATGAAGAAGTTTGGCCTGGGAATGGAGGGTTACAGGGGACACCTTAAGAGAATAAAACATTATTTTAAAATCAGAGCCAACAGGGCAGCAGGCTGAGTTAATTAGAGACATTTAAAAATACTGTTTCTGAGCCCACAGCTGGTCCGTTTTCTGAATGATCTTTACCATGGGGTCCTCCTCTCATGATGCCAAGCCAGGTTTGCTCTGACTGTGTGTGTGTGTGTGTGTGTGTGTGTGTGTGTGTGTGTGTACACTTGGGTGTGAACATTCAGTACAGCATTGGGTGGGGAGAAAGGGATTCCAGGGGAGAAGTCACTCAAGTGGGGAAGATTTGGACTCTGAGCTGAGCTTGTTTTTGGAGCTGGAAGTTATGGAAGCCCATGCCCGCCCAAGGTGCACCTCCCCCTCCCCTTTCTTCTTAGTCCTGGGGGCAGCCGTGTTAGTCTTGTGCAGGCCCCCAGGAGCTGGCCAGGCACTGGACCATCTATTTTGCAAAATCAGAACGCAGTCTAGCAACCCATAACAGAAAGGTGGGTGACGCAGTCAGAATTCTCTAAGTTGATGGAAGAGCATTGCCCTGAGAGTCAGGGAGAATGAAGGCTCAGTCCTGACTCCGTTACTTAAAATCTGCATGATCTTAGGCAGTTTAATTCAATGCTACTTATTGATTGAGCACCTTCTAGCTAAAACAGTGAAATAGAGTCTATGTCCTCACAAAACTCAGTCTGACCAAGGGGAAAGTGCTTAAATGAGTGCAAATGCTGTAACGTGCAGGAGGTGTGCTGAGGAGAGAGAATCGTTAGCTCTGCTGAGCACCGCGGGCGAGCAGCTGCCTGAGGTGGGGCATAGGAGGCGGGGCGGCCCTCCAGGAGGAGTAAGCTGTGCTGAACAGATGGGGTACGGAGGGCTTTCTGGGTCAACTACTTTTCTTCCTCAGTTCTCACTTCCTTCTTGTTTGAGGGAAGCTCTGCAACTCAAGTACAGGTTATTTAACAAAATCCTTGAAGCTGGAACTACCAAGAACTGGCACCACCAGAGAACATGGAGCAGTGGCAGGTACTCTCTTGGTTTCTCTCAACATTTTGCCTGTTTCATCAGCCTACCCTGCACCAGCTGGTTTTAATTGTGAACTTCGCTCTCCATTAAAATGAGGCCAAGCTGTGGGGGGTGGGGGGATTTGGTAATATATTTTCCCCACTTTCACTGCTATAGTTCCTACTCACACAGTATCTTTGTTTTGTTTAAGTTTCTGTTCTTGTCTATCCAGAAAGCAGGTTAACCAAATGTTTGGGTTTTTTTTTTCTCCCAAGTCATAAATCTGATCCTGTTAATGCTCTGCCCAGAAACCGCGATGTAATTGGTGCCTACACAGCAAAGAGGGAGATCCTTTCCATACTCTCGGAAACTGCCTGACCCTCCCATCTTCACATTCACCCTGTGGGGCAGCACCCCTAGGCTTTTGTCTTCTCCCTGCCGTGGGCCTTTCCAGGCCTGCCTCATGCTTTTGCTATGTCCCCTGTGCCTGCCATTTCCTCTCCCAGCCTGGTTTCCTAACCTTTCTGTTCTTTGTGACCTACCTGTCTTCATGAAGCCTTCTTTGATCTTCCCACCTTCATGCCCAGAAGTATTATCTCCTTTCATTCAACTTCAAAGTCTGAGGGAAAATGTCTATCAACCGGAATTGTATATCTTGCTAAACTATCAAATAAAAGTGAGTGCTAGAAATCTGTGGATCAATAAGGACTGTATGAGTTTGCCATTCATGGACCCTTTCTGAATGACTAGATCCGCATTTGCACATTCAGGGACCTATGTTGCTGGCTTGACATCAGCTAAGCAAAAGATATTTACACCGTAGAATCAGCAAATGCTACAAAATAGGACTTTTTTTTTCTTTCTGGCAACCCAGCTCATTGAATGTGTATTTGTAACCCTGTTACTTGCATACATGTGTGTACACACATATGTACACACCAATATTTGACACTCTATAAATGTTGGACAGTTAAAACTGCACTGTGGGTCAGCAGTCCTTCCACATTAGGCTGCTGGGGAAAGCCCTGTGATCAGAGTGACTAGGAAGCCTGTCTCTTCACACTCTCATCCCATCCTCCTCTCCTCTCAGGGGCTGGAACTGTATTACCCATGACCCCACCCCTTCTTGCTTCTGTGACCTTGGCAGACTTGGTCACTTCCTGGAATCGGAGCTGATACACTAATTGAGGATCTGTGCATCTGCAGCTGCTCAGAGTTCACTCTTTGAAGTAGACAATCTTGGCTCAGCTACCCAGACACCAGTAAATCATCTCCTGTTTCTGTTTATAATTGCTCTCTTAGAAATTGGTGAAATGCAGGCAGTAAAACTCCTGTGGGAGAAACAACCCTGCAGGCTGCTGCCCGTGGACATACTTGTGGCAGGCTTTCCTCGGCTGGTCACTGCCTCACGCCAGCCCTCAGAGCCATGAGGAGAGGCTGCGGGTTTCTTCCGGGACAGTTGACCTGTTCTGGACACAGAAGCCAAGGTCAGGTGACTGGGAGTACAATCTGAGAAGGAAAAGGAAACGGAGAAACAAGCCAAGTGTGGCTCAGGACTAGAGTTCTCGTAAACTGAGGCCTCCATGCTGGCAGGGGAGGTAGTGCAGTGAAGAGGGGCTGAGACCAGATAGGTAGAGACGTGAGAGGCAGGAACCTTGGTGAAACCAACCTCAGTTTCCTGCTGAGCTAGGTCAGGCCGAGGTTAGAATGCTGGATGCAGACACGGAACTCTTGGGGCTGTGGGAGAAAGTTGTAGGGTCTTTCCCGTCTTTCAGCAGGAAAAGGATATCTTCTAATCTGAGTGTTGCTTTTAAAACTCCATGTGGTCAGGATAAAAACCACATGATCATCTCCATAAATGCTGAAAAAGTATTTGACAAAATTCAACATCCATGCATGATAAAAACTTTCAACAAAATGGGTATAGAGGGAAAGTACCTCAACATAATAAAGGCCATATATGACAAACCCACAGCCAACATTATAATTAACAGTGAGAAGCTGAAAGCTTTTCCTTTAAGATCGGGAACAAGACAAGGATGCCCACTCACCCCACTTTTGTTCAACATAGTTCTGGAGGTCCTAGCCATGACAATCACACAACACAAAGAAATAAAAGGCATCCAGATTGGTAAGGAAGAAGCCAAACTGTCCCTGTTTGCAGATGACATGATACTGTACACAAAAACCCTAAAGAATCCACTCCAAAACTACTAGATCTAATATCTGAACTCAGCAAAGTTGTGGGATACAAAATTAATACACAGAAATATGTTGCATTCTATACACTAACAGTGAACTAGCAGAAAGAGAAATCAGGAAAACAGTTCCATTCACAATCGCATCAAAAAGAATAAAATACCTATGAATAAACCTAACCAAGGAAGTGAAAGACCTATACCTTGAAAACTACAAGACACTCTTAAGAGAAATTAAAGAGGACACTAATAAATGGAAATTCATCCCATGCTCTTGGCTAGGAAGAATTAATATTGTCAAAATGGCCAATCTGCCTAAAGCAATCTACAGATTCAATGCAATCCATATCATAATACCAACAGCATTCTTCAATGAACGAGAGAAAATAGTTCTAAAATTTACATGGAACAGCAAAAGACCCCGAACAGCCAAAGATATCCTGAGAAGGAAGAATAAAGCAGGGGAAATTATGCTCCCTGACTTCAAGCTATACTACAAAGCCACAGTAATCAAGACAGTTTGGTACTGGCACAAGAACAGACCCATAGACCAATGGATCAGAATAGAGAGCCCAGATATAAACCCAAGCATATATGGTCAATTAATATATGATAAAGGAGCCATGGATATACAATGGGGAAATGACAGCCTCTTCAGCAGCTGGTGTTGGCAAAACTGGACAGCTACATGTAAGAGAATGAAACTGGACTACTGTCTAACCCCATACACAAAAGTAAACTCAAAATGAATCAAAGACCTGAATGTAAGTCATGAAACCATAAAACTCTTAGAAAAAAATATAGGCAAACATCTCTTGGACATAAACATGAGCAACTTCTTCATGAACATAATCTCCCCGGGCAAGGGAAACAAAAGCAAAAATGAACAAGTGGGACTATATCAAGCTGAAAAGCTTCTGTACAGCAAAGAACACCATCAGTAGAACAAAAAGACACCCTACAGTATGGGAGAATATATTCATAAATGACATATCTGATAAGAAGTTGACATCCAATATATAAAGAACTCACACACCTCAACAAACAAAAAGCAAATAATCCAATTAAGGAATGGGCAGAGGACATGAATAGACACTTCTCCAAAGAAGAAATTCAGATGGCCAACAGGCACATGAAAAGATGCTCCACATTGCTAATCATCAGAGAAATGCCAATTAAAACCACAATGAGATATCACCTCACACCAGTGAGGATGGCCAACATCCAAAACACAAACAACAACAAATGTTGGCAAGGATGTGGAGAAAGGGGAACCCTCCTATACTGTTGGTCAGAATATAAACTAGTTCAACCATTGTGGAAAGCAGTATGGAGGTTCCTCAAAAAACTCAAAATAAAAATACCATTTGACCCAGGAATCCCACTCCTAGGAATTTACCCTAAGAATGCAGCAGCCCAGTTTGTAAAAGATATATGCACCCCTATGTTTATCGCAGCACTATTTACAATAGCCAAGAAATGGAAGCAACCTAAGTGTCCATCAGTAGATGAATGGATAAAGAAGATGTGGTACATATACACAATGGAATATTATTCAGCCATAGAAGAAAACAAATCCTACCATTTGCAACAACATGGATGGAGCTAGAGGGTATTATGCTCAGTGAAATAAGCCAGGCAGAGAAAGACAAGTAGCAAATGATTTCACTCATCTGTGGAGTATAAGAACAAATGAGAAACTGAAGGAACAAAACAGCAGCAGACTCACAGAACCCAAGAATCGACTAACAGTTACCAAAAGGAAAGGGACTGGGGAGGATGGGTGGGAAGGGAGGGATAAGGGGGGAAAAGAGGCATTATGATTAGCACATGTATTGCAGCAACGGGGGACATGGGAAGGGCAGTATTTATAGAGAAGGCAAATAGTGATTCTATAACATCTTACTACACTGATGGACAGTGACTGTAGTGGGGTATGTGGGGAGGACTTGATAATAGGGTGTCTAGTAACCATAATGTTGTTCAAGTGATTGTACATTAACAATACCAAAATTTTTTTAAAAAGGAAAAAAAAGAAAGAATTAAAAAAAAAGCACAAGGCTGAAAAAAAAAAGAAAAAAAAACCTCCGTGTGGTCATTCAGTGGCCATTGCCTGTCTCCCACTAAGGTCACTCCTGTGAAAGTGCCTAGCACAATGCTTAGGACAGAAGGTGCCTTAGGGAGTGTTCACACAATCATCAGATGTGCTGGTAGAATTTGAATGGCCTGTATGCCTGCTTCATGCACGTATTCCTACAAAGTAGATAGGAATGTCTCTGGAATGAGTTATTTTTTGGACCGTGTGCCATTTCAGTGGGGTTCCTTTCCCGTCTTAGCTTTCCAAAGAGAGTTGCTTTTCATTTTATTCCTTATTTCATGTGTTTACTTCCTGCCCCAGGATGATTCCTTTGGAAACCAGATTTAGTGGTGAAACCCTTAATAGGTGGCCCGTTGGAGGGGTGTGTCTGATCACAGGGAGACTTGAAATGATATCCCAGACTATCAATCAAATTTATCTTATTATACCAAATTTGTTATTCTTAATCATTACCTTTTTAACAAAATTCTGGCAGTTGCACTGTTTTTGAAGGAGCGTATCTTTTTCAGGCAATAACAACTGCTTTTAGAGGGGAGCTGGGTGGGAGATCAGAGTCCCAGTGACAGGAGGCCTGTGATGTTCCTCCTGAGGTGGAATTGTCCTCAGGGCTGGGTACTTACGCTTGGGCTGCTATCAGCACCAATAGCTTGTGGGAGCTTGTTTTGCGTGGAGAAAAGTGTCAGAGTGACACAATTAATTGGAGTGTGTCATTTTTATTGAAGACAGCAGTGAAACACTGAAGGAATTTGTCATTGGTCCGTGGGCTCATGGACTCAGGGTGCCGAGTTGGTTTTAGTTGTGCCAGGCACTGTGGAAGGGCCCGCTGTCAGGAGGCTGCCTCCCAGCAGCGCACAAGAGAACAGCTGTGCCCTCCCGAGACCCCGCTACAGAGAACCAAGAGACCCCAGCAAGCAGTCCCCAGTGGGCTGGTTTGGGAAAAGGCCAAAGCCCCAGCACCACGGCCTCCCACGATGATGCTGAGGTGGGGTGGGGGAACCAACGTGACAGAGGAAAACATACATTGCACATGACATCGTAGGTGCTCAGTAAATAAAAGTTCTTGTAGTTTAAGACTTGCCACATCTCATGTGTCAGCAGCTCATGCTCATGTTCTGGAAAAGAGTCACACCATGCCCACTAGGAGTTAAGCATGGGGAAAGGGGGAAAAAGGAGAAAGGGAAATTTTTAGTCTTCAAAGGTATAATTTAAAGTTCTGCTTTGCTTGTTTTGTTTAACTTATAGTCTCCTCTGGCCCTTGGGTCCGTCTGGTGTCTCTGGTCCTGTGAACTCTGGTGCCTGCTGAAAGTGTCCCATCTGACTAACAGGACCCAACATAGTATGTGGGAAGCAGGATGAGCTTCCAAGTAGTGACAAAGTAACTAGAGCCTCCTAGAGAAAAACAAAATTGGGTCCATGCAGATGAGGCCAAGACCTTCAATCCCCCTGTCTAGAGAAAAGCCTTCTTAGGAAATCAAGTAAAGTAACTAAAAAAGACAACTATTTATACTTGAACCCAAAGGCTGGTAGGTGGTGTTGGCCCATGAACACCTAAGCTCATTCCTGGAGCTGTGGGCACAGGTTAGCCTTTTGTGGTCATGGTGTGGTGTTACTCAGGCTGAGGAGGTAAAACTGAAATGAATGATTTATTCATGGCAAACCTGGGGAAGAGTATTTGTCTTACTGAGGCATGACCATAAGGAAAGTCTAATAGGATTAGGATAATCCTTAAATTATCCTACTTCCTTAAAATAAGGAACAGCTCTTTAACCATAGAAATGCTTTAGCTTCTACATTTGAGATAAATTTTTACTCTTTGGAAATTTTAGAACAATTCCAGCTTAGCATGGTGCCCAGCACATAGTAGGTGCTCAGTAAATAATTATTAAATTGAGCTGTTTTCCCTCATAGAACAGTACATGCTTATTGTAAAAACCCACATCCTTAAAGTAACAATAATCTGAAATCCCACCACTTGGTGTTTGGGATATATCCTTTCTGACATTGTCAATGCATATAAATGTATATATTCTTTTACAAAACCAGAATTATATTGAACATGATGCACTGTCTCCATATCAATAAGTTGGATCCTTTTGTATAGCATCTGCAAAGTGGCATGAGATAATATCCTGTGTAAGGAAGAATTTGTCAGTTCTTGTAGTTTAAGACTTGACACATCTCACGTGCCTTCCTTTATTTAGCAGGTGTCTTCTGCGGAGGTACGCATCGGGCCCATGAGACTGACGCAGGATCCCATTCAGGTACGCCTCCTTTACTCGGTAGGGGCTTTGTTTCCAGAGTGCATGTTTGTGTGTGCACCGTCTGAGAGGCTGTTCTGGTACCAGAGCAGATAGCCATCCCTGCCTCTACATAACCCCCCTGCAAATATATATCTGTGTATAAATGCTTGCTTTTATTAATGTCATACTTGAGGAATCAAATTTTTTTCTTGAAGACTTAAACATTGCCCCATTGTGTATAAATATAATAAGTAGATTGTAGGTGGATTGTGAGGGAGAACGACTCTGCTACCCAAAACCGAGCCTGTTCCACATCCTGCTGCAGCTGGAAAAGGAAGAAGCTGGGTGGGGTAAAGGGTAGGGCTTTGCCATGAGCCACAGCTGGGTGTGAATGGTGGCTCTACCTTTAACCAGCTGTGTGACCTTGCTTGTATTGCTTCACTTCTCTGCCCAGTGCCCTGTCTGTGAAATGGAGATGACAGTGCCTCTCAGAGAAAATTAGGAGTTAAGTGAAATAGCATCACGCGCTTAGAAGACTGCCTGGCAGTGGGAGAAGCTCAGTAGGATAACTGTTGTTGGCTGGGAAGAAAGGATGACAAAAGGCTCCCTTTTCTTGTCCTGTGTGACTGCAGCCAAGCAGCCTTCTAGGATCTGTGACGGAGGGAACCAGTTCCAGGCAGAGAAGGCCCAGTGTCTGTAGCATTAATCTTATTCTCACAATGATGGCAACCGCTTCCTTCTCACAGCCCTCTGACTTCCTGTGCCCCCTTTGGAGACACATGTATGGAAGGGGTTTGTATCCTTTTAAATGATTGTTAAATCTCCCTTTGCAGATATATGCCATTCTGGTAGGCCTAGCACCTGGAAGCTTGTCTTGTGCTTGGGACAAATGAAGTTGCAGAAAAGATGTAAGGAAATCAGCCAACATGTAGATGAAAGTGAAAAACCAACCAAGGACACGTACTGTTTGATTGATGAGCAAATGGAAAAGAAAATAATGTTTTATTGTTGCTTAGAAAAGGAAATGCAAATCCAGGGAAAGGGAAAAATAAAAGAGATCTAAGCTTGGGAAAATTTGATGAAAACAAACTTAGGAGAGGAGAGAGAGAAAAAATTTACTAAAGTAAACATGAGCCACAACTATTTGTATAGAATACAAACAAGTGGAAAATTCCAGTAATCATTCTGGGGGCATGTACTTTGTAGTTCATTTTGAATAAAGCTAGTGACAAAGGATATGCTAAAAATGTTTATTCCCAAAGCAATCTCCAGAATATTTCTTGGGGTTCATGTGGTTTTAACTCAGTTAGTTTAATTTACCTTCATTTTTGCCCTGTGCTATATTGGCAGTTATGTTAATGATAAGGATGTCTCATTCTTTTAAAAATGCAATTTGTTAAACTGTAAAGTATTTCAAATATTCATAAAGGTATATGTGTATTCCCTCTTTTTTTGTGTGTGCTTGGTACTCTTTTTTTTAATTGAAGTATCACTGATATACAATATTATATTGGTTTCAAATATACAACACAGCAGTTCAACAGTTACCCGTATTATTAAAACCTCACCCCCACTAGTGCAGTTACTATCTGTCAACATAAAAAGATGTTACGGAATGGAATATTATTCAGCCATAAGAAGAAAACAAATCCTACCATTTGCAACAACATGGATGGAGCTAGAGGGTATTATGCTCAGTGAAATAAGTCAAGCTGAAAAAGACAAATACCAAATGATTTCACTCATATGTGGAGTATAAGAACTAAGGAAAAAAAAACTGAAGGAACAAAACAGCAGGAGACTCACAGAACCCGAGAACGGACAAATAGTTACCAAAGGGAAAGGGACTGGGGAGGATGGGTGGGAAGGGAGGGGTAAAAGGGAAGAAGGACATTACGATTAGCAGATGTAATGTTCGGGGGGCACGGGGAGGGCTGTACAACCCAGAGAGGACAAGTAGTGACTCTATGGCATCTCACTAAGCTGATGGACAGTGACTGCAATGGGGTTGGCGGGGGGGAACCTGATGAAGGGGGTAGTGTAATCACAATAATATTACTCATTTAATTGTAGATTAATGATATCAAAATAAACTAAAAAAAAAAAGATGGACTTCCGGGAAGATGGCGGTGTGAGCAGGGCGGCAGAAAACTCCTCCCAACACTATATTTATCTACAAAAACACAGAAAACACATCTATTCCTAAAAGAGAGACGAGAATACACAGGAAAGCGCACAGCATGCAGCTACACCCGAGAGGACTCGGCACCCCAAGAGGCGGGTAAGATACAGAGCCGTGACCCGGCGGGACCCGAGGACTCCCCCACCCCAGCGCACCGGCGGGAGGAGAGGATTCAGAGCCGGGAGGGAGTGGAAGTACACCCCGCGAAGTAGCCAGCCCTGGTGATCTGCGCGGGGAGTGCTGACCCACATTGCGCAGTGCAGCGGAGATTGGAGAGACAGAGCGGCAGGATCTGAGCAGGGAACGCGCCAGGGTGCTTGCAGCCGGCTCCCGGGAAGGAAAAAAAAAAAGCGCGCGCTTTGTTCAGCGGTCTTAAAGAGACAGGAACACAGTGGAGGAGCCGGATCGCCACAGCACACTCAGCCCAGCAGGCTGGGAGTCCTGGGGAGTTTCAGACGCCTTAGCTGGCGACTGAGGAAGTGTAGCCATACTTAACACTTCTCACTGAGATCAACAGCCTCCTATTCGTTCCCACCCCTGCCAGAGCGATAAAGGGCCCTGCGGAGCGGCACAGTCACAGCTATGGAATAGTGGGGCAATAGCGCCACCTAGAGCATTCCCACAGAATCTACGTCCGGTGGGCATTTTTTTTTTGTTTTTTTTGTTTTGTTTTGTTTTTTGTTTTGTTTTTGTTTTTCCTTTTCTTTCTTTTTATTTTTTTCTTTCTTTCTTTTTTTTCTTTTTTCTCTTTTTGTTCTCTCTTTTTTTTCTTCTCTTTTTAAAGTCTTAAAGAGCCCAGCTGACATACGTGGCAACTATCAGTGACCAAATTATACAGCCATGAAAAGACAGAGGAATATGGTTCAGACCAAATCAACCAGACAACCCCAGAGAGGGAGTCTGAAGGGACGGAAATGCACAGCCTCCCTGAAAAAGAATTCAGAATAAAAGTCATAACCATGCTGATGGACCTACAGAGAAATGTGCAAGAGCTGAGGGACGAAGTGAGGGAACTGAGGAAAGACAATACAGAAATTACACAAGCGATCGACGGGCTTAACAGCAGAATGGATGAGATGTGAGAGACTGTTAATGGAATAGAAAACAGAGAACAAGAGTACAGAGCAGCTGAGGCAGAGAGAGATAAAAGGATTTCTAGGAATGAAAGAATATTAAGAGAACTGTGTGACCAATCCAAACGGAACAATATTCTCATTATAGGAGTACCAGAGGAAGAAGAGAGAGAAAAAGGGATAGAAACTGTCTTTGAAGAAATAATTGCTGAAAACTTTCCCTCGCTGGGGAAGGAAGTAGTCTCGCAGTCCACCGAAGCTCATAGATCTCCCAACACAAGGGACCCAAGGAAGACAACACCAAGACACATAATTAAGATGGCAAAGATCAAAGATAAAGACAGGGTATTAAAGGCAGCTAGAGAGAGAAAAAAGATCACCTACAAAGGAAAACCCATCAGACTATCATCAGACTTCTCAACAGAAACCTTACAGGCCAGAAGAGAATGGCATGATATATTTAACGTTATGAAACAGAAGGGCCTCGAACCAAGAATATTGTATCCAGCACGATTATCATTTAAATATGATGGAGGGATTAAACAATTTCCAGATAAACGAAAGTTGAGAGAGTTTGCCTCTCATAAACCACCACTACAGGATATCTTAAATGGACTGCTCTAGATGGAAGCACACCTAAGGCTAAAAAGATGTCACCAGAGAAAATAAAATCATAGCAAAGAAAGCAGACCATCCAAATACTAACTAAAGGCAAAGAATAAAACACCTATTATAGAAAGAATGGAGGAGGAGGAATAAGAAGGGAGAGAAATAAAGAAACATCAGACTGTGTTTACAATAACTTAACAAGAAAGTTAAGTTAGATTGTTAGATAGTAAAGAAGCAACCCTTGAACCCTTGGTAACCACGAATCTAAAGCCAGCAATGGCAATAAGTACATATCTATCAATAATCACCCTAAATGTAAATGGACTGAATGCACCAATCAAAAGACACAGAGTAACAGAATGGATAAAAAAGCAAGACCCATCTATATGCTGCCTACAAGAAACTCACCTCAAATCCAAAGATATACACAGACTAAAAGTGAAGGGATGGAAAAAGATATTTCATGCAAACAACAAAGAGAAAAAAAGCAGGTGTTGCAGTACTTGTATCAGACAAAATAGACTTCAAAACGAAGAAAGTAGCAAGAGATAAAGAAGGACATTACATAATGATAAAGGGGTCTGTCCAACTTGAAGATATAACCATTATAAATATATGTGCACCCAACACAGGAGCGCCAGCATATGTGAGACAAATACTAACAGAATTAAAGGAGGAAATAGACAGCAATGCATTCATCTTAGGAGACTTCAACACACCACTCACTCCAGAGGACAGATCAACCAGACAGAAAATAAGTAAAGACACAGAGGCACTGAACAACACACTAGAACAGATGGACCTAACAGACATCTACAGAACTCTACACCCAAAAGCAACAGGATACACATTCTTCTCAAGTGCACATGGAACATTTTCCAGAATAGACCACATACTAGGCCACAAAAAGAACCTCAGTAATTTCAAAAATATTGAAATCCTACCAACCAACTTCTCAGATCACCAAGGTATAAAACTAGAAATAAATTTTAGAAAGAAATCAAAAAGGCTCACAAATACATGGAGACTTAACAACACTCTCCTAATTAATCAATGGGTTAACGACCAAATCAAAACAGAAATCAAAGAATATATGGAGACTAATGACAACAACAACACAAAGCCACAACTTCTGTGGGACGCAGCAAAGGCAGTTCTAAGAGGAAAGTATATTGCAATCCAGGCCTATTTAAAGAAGGAAGAACATTCCCAAATGAATAGTCTAAAGACACAATTACTGAAATTGGAAAAAGAAGAACAAATGAGGCCCAAAGTCACCAGAAGGAGGGACATAATAAAGATTAGAGAAGAAATAAATAAAATTGAGAAGAATAAAACAATAGAAAAAATCAATGAAACCAAGAGCTGGTTCTTTGAAAAAATAAACAAAATAGATAAACCCCTAGCCAGACTCATTAAGAGAAAAAGAGAATCTACACACATAAACACAATCAGAAATGAGAAAGGAAAAATCACGACGGACCCCACAGAAATACAAAGAATCATAAGAGAATATTATGAGAATCTATATGCTAACAAGCTGGAAAACATAGAAGAAATGGACAACTTCTTAGAAAAATACAACCTTCCAAGACTGACCAAGCAAGAAACAGAAAAACTAAACAGACCAATCACCAGTGACGAAATCGAATTGGTAATCAAAAAACTACCCAAGAACAAAACCCCTGGGCCTGATGGATTCACCTCTGAATTCTACCAGACATATAGAGAAGAAATAACACCGATTCTCCTTAAAGTTTTCCAAAAAATAGAAGAGGAGGGAATACTTCCAAACTCATTCTATGAAGCCAGCATCACTCTAATACCAAAACCGGGCAAAGACCTCACCAAAAAAGAAAATTACAGACCAATATCCCTGATGAACGTAGATGCAAAAATACTCAACAAAATATTAGCAAACCGAATTCAAAAATACATCAAGGGGATCATACACCATGATCAAGTGGGACTCATCCCAGGGATGCATGGATGGTACAACGTTCGAAAATCCATCAACATCATCCACCACATCAACAAAAAGAAGAACAAAAACCACATGATCATCTCCATAGATGCTGAAAAAGCATTTGACAAAATTCAGCATCCATTCCTGATTAAAACTCTCAACAAAATGGGTATAGACGGCAAGTACCTCAACATCATAAAGGCTATATATGACAAACCCACAGCTAACATCATACTTAACGGCGAGACGCTGAAAGCTTTTCATCTAAGATCAGGAACAAGACAGGGATGCCCACTCTCTCCACTGTTATTCAACATAGTATTGGAGGTCCTAGCCACAGCAATCAGACAAAACAAAGACATACAAGGCATCCAGATTGGTAAAGAAGAAGTCAAATTGTCACTATTTGCAGATGACATGATACTGTACATAAAAAACCCTAAAGATTCCATTCCAAAACTACTAGAACTAATATCTGAATTCAGCAAAGTTGCAGGATACAAAATTAACACACAGAAATCTGTTGCTTTCCTATACACTAATGATGAACTAACAGAAAGAGAAATCAGAAAAACAATTCCATTCATAATTGCATCAAAAAGAATAAAATACCTAGGAATAAACCTGATGAAGGAAGTGAAAGACCTGTACTCTGAAAACTACAAGACACTCCTAAGAGAAATTAAAGAGGACACTAACAAATGGAAATGCATCCCATGCTCTTGGCTAGGAAGAATCAATATTGTCAAAATGACTATACTACCTAAAGCAATCTACAGATTCAATGCAATCCCTATCAAACTACCAACAGCTTTCTTCAATGAACTCGAACAAATAATTCTAAAAATTCATATGGAACCACAAAAGACCCCGAATAGCCAAAGCAATCCTGAGAAGGAGGAATAAAAGAGGGGGAATTACGCTCCCTGACTTCAAGCTCTACTACAAAGCCACAGTAATCAAGACAATTTGGTATTGGCACAAAAGCAGACCCACAGACCAGTGGAACAGAATAGAAAATCCAAACATTAACCCAAACATATACAGTCAATTAATATTTGATAAAAGTGCCTTGGATATACAATGGGGAGATGACAGCCTCTTCAGCGCTGGTGTTGGAAAAACTGGACAGCTACATGTAAGAGAATGAAACTGGACTACTGTCTAGCCCCATACACAAAGGTAAACTCAAGGTGGATTAAAGACTTGAATGTAAGTCATGAAACCATAAAACTCTTAGAAAAAAACATAGGCAAAAATCTCTTGGACATAAACATGAGCAACTTCTTCATGAACATGTCTCCCCAGGCAAGGGAAACAAAAGCAAAAATGAACAAGTGGGACTATATCAAACTAAAAAGCTTCTGTACAACAAAGGAC
>JAVSCE010002858.1:0-12214 GCA_032199065.1 Smutsia gigantea
AGAATAAATATTGTCAAAATTGCTATACTACCTAAAGCAATCTACAGATTCAATGCAATTCCTATCAAAATACCAGCAGCTTTCTTCAATGAACTGATACAAATAATTCTAAAATTCACATGGAACCACAAAAGACCACGAATAGACAAAGCAATCCTGAGAAGAAGGAATAAAACAGGGGGAATTACACTCCCTGACTTCAAGCTCCACTACAAAGCCACAGTAATCAAGACAATTTGGTATTGACACAAAAACAGACCCACAGACCAGTGGAACAGAATAGAAAATCCAAACATTAACCCAAACATATACAGTCAATTACTATTTGATAAAAGTGCCTTGGATATACAATGGGGAGATGACAGCCTGTTCAGCAGCTGGTGCTGGAAAAACTGGACAGCTACATGTAAGAGAATGAAACTGGACTACTGTCTAGCCCCATACACAAAGGTAAACTCAAGGTGGATCAAAGACTTGAATGTAAGTCATGAACCCATAAAACTCTTAGAAAAAAACATAGGCAAAAATCTCTTGGACATAAACATGAGCGACTTCTTCATGAACATATCTCACAGGGCAAGGGAAACAAAAGCAAAAATGAACAAGTGGGACTATATCAAGCTGAAAAGCTTCTGTACAGCAAAGGACATCATCAGTAGAACAAAAAGACTACAGTATGGGAGAATATATTCATAAATGTCATATCTGATAAAGGGTTGACATCCAAAATATATAAAGAACTCATGCACCTCAACAAACAAAAAACAAATAATCCAATTAAGAAATGGGCAGAGGACATGAATAGACACTTCTCCAAAGAAGAAATTCAGATGGCCAACAGGCACATGAAAAGATGCTCCACATCGCTAATCATCAGAGAAATGCAGATTAAAACCACAATGAGATATCACCTCACACCAGTGAAGATGGCCAACATCCAAAACACAAACAAGAACAAATGTTGGCGAGGATGTGGAGAAAAGGGAACCCTCCTACACTGCTGGTGGGACTGCAAATTAGTTCAACCATTGTGGAAAGCAGTATGGAGGTTCCTCAAAAAGCTCAAAATAGAAATACCATTTGACCCAGGAATTCCACACCTAGGAATTTACCCTAAGAATGCAGCAGCCCAGTTTGAAAAAGACAGATGCACCATGTTTATCGCAGCACTATTTACAATAGCCAAGAAATGGAAGCAACCTAAGTGTCCATCAGTAGATGAATGGATAAAGAAGAAGCGGTACATATAGACAATGGAATATTATTCAGCCATAAGAAGAAAAACAATCCTACCATTTGCAACAACATGGATGGAGCTAGAGGGTATTATGCTCAGTGAAATAAGCCAAGCTGAAAAAGTCAAGTATCAAATGATTTCACTCATATGTGGAGTATAAGAACAAAGAAAAAAACTGAAGGAACAAAACAGCAGCAGACTCACAGGACCCAAGAATGGACTAATAGTTACCAAAGGGAAAGGGACTGGGGAAAATGGGCGGGAAGGGAGGTATAAGGGGGAAAAGGGGGTATTACGATTAGCAGATGTAATGTTGGGGGGGCACGGGGAGGGCTGTACAACTCAGAGAAGACAAGTAGTGATTCTATAGCATCTCACTATGCTGATGAACAGTGACTGTAATGGGGTTGGTGGGGGGGACCTGATGAAGGGGGTAGTTTAATAACCATAATATTGCACATATAATTGTAGATTAATGATACCAAAATAAATTATTTAAAAAAATGCCCTGCCAATAAAAAGAGTCAATATGAGTGTCAGTGAATAAACTCTTCACAAAAAGGTTGATTGATCCCAAGAGGCAAGTTATTGAAAAGGTATGGAAATAAAGGATAGTATACACATCCTTTGGTCTAATGTTAAGCACATTCTATGGAGCTGAGCTATAATGTCCTTCATAGAGCATGTTGAAATAATTTCTGAGATGAATTTTCTTGTATGGACTAATGGAATCAAAGGAAAATGTTAGGGTCTTCCAATTTTTCAACCTGGTTTTCTGAATCATTCGACCTGAAATTTCCTAGTCTGATATCAGCCTGCATTCTAACCGCAAAATGTATGAAGGGCTGCCAGTACCCACCCTTTGGTGACAGCATCATTCACCCAGCCAGTCAATACACACATCCTGAGAGCCCATGGAAGATCCAGACTTGGAATTAGAGTTGCAGGCATCCAGAGAGGAATGTCACGTCCCTGCCTTGGAGGCAGAGTATGGGGGAGAGAATCACTGGCCCTCTTGTCCAGGCTTCTGATGTAAGTCTCCTAGCCAAATACCTACTGGCAGGGTCTACCTTAGTTCTTAGGAAAACTCAATGATATTATCAGTTGATTTTAGCAAATTGTGACAGACAGTTGTTACATCCTTGGTTGACTAATATATAACTGTTACAATTACTAATTTAGAAGTATGGGGAAAGATAGGTGATCCCAGCCTGCAAGAAAAGAATGAGCTGCCACATTACCAGATTTTTGTGAGGTTCATGTCTGTTTAATGTGTAAAAAGTATTCTTGGATTAACCCAGAATCAGCAAGACTACACAGCCCCTCCAGCTGGAACTTTTACTATTTTAATGCCTTGTGCACTTCAATCTGGCATGTTAAGAAGGACTGATCACTCTGTTAACTAATTATTTCATGGATGTAGCCTCTACTCCCCAAATATCATGCCAGCTCCTTAAGGATAAGAATTATATCTTATTTCTCTGTTGAGACTCCTATGAGCCTAGAGTGGATCTTAATAATTTGCTTAATCCTAATTAAAATAAGTTTGTGTCTTGAAATCCTGTGTCACTTATAGTCTATTGTAAAACATTGTTAAATCAGTAATTAAACATGCTGTCCTTGGTTAGCACCCAATGATTTATTTACTTTTTGCTGTTTTTTAGCAACCCAAGCGCTACTTCTCTTTCACACAGCCAGTTCCTACAACTTTGGAATTTACAGAATTTTCATATTTCCATAATGACACCTGCTGGTAGGAGAAGAGGGGACGAACTGCAAGAATTTTACTCTATGAGCTATAGCCAGTCACTGTCCAGTCTGAAACAACTAATAATGTTCAGGAACATGTAAAGGCTAAATCTCAATGCCTTTAAATATCCAGGAACTAAAAATTTGACAAAATAAGAAAAGCACTATTTCAATCCCATTTTCCAAACAGAATTAAATCTGTGCCCAAACTGCTGCAACTAAGGGTAGTTATTATTTAGGGCCTTAAAATTATCTCAATTATGTTACACATTTTACTCCATTTGAGAGTTAGTATTTAAAATATGACTAAGAAATTATCATTATCTTAAACTTTTTCTTTTCTTTCATATGTTTAATCAACATGTCAAGGTTTACATGGCCCACAAGACAATGAATGGGGCACCTGTCTCAGTGGAACCCTGCATGCCTTACTCTTTGGGAGAGCAGTGGCCACCTCTGGAAACACAGCTGGGAATGTAGTATAAGCCACAGGTCTCCTGCAAAACCCAAATAAGAGACAGCTGCTCTGCTCATCTGTTCTGAACTGTAGGATTCAGAAGGATAGCACTGCACTGGCTCTCTCCTTAGTGGCCAGCGCACTCCCTGGCACACAGTGGACATAGGTGAATATTTTTAAACAAACACGTGTGTGTATGTGTGTGTGTTCAGCAGCCTAAACTAGATAGACTAGATCCTGGGTAGATCTCATATGGACACCAGGATGTTAATGAAATTAGGCAGATTCACTTTCACATCACCTTAATGAGTTTATTTAACTCAATAGTTTAGAATGCAGGAAAATTAATCAAGACAGCCTCAAATAAAATGTGGGCAAGCTCTATGCACCCATTTTTCTTGATTAGTAGGGAAACACATAACCATAATACATATCACACAGACTCTTAACCAAGAACTCCTCCTCATCGGAAGCCAGGCACGTGCCCCAGTGGCAGGCACAGAGGCGATCTCAGAGGCATCCACACCGACCTGCACTCAGCTGGCAGTCTGACTGTGGCTGTTGGTCTTTACAAGCAGGCTGACTTTTCAGACTTCCCTGGACTTGCTAAGTTTGGTTTCTTTCACACAGAGAAGGAATAGCGTATTGGGAAACTGTATGAAGTAAACAGTTACTGATTTCCCATTTCAAAACATTCCCCTTCTTCCAAAACACCAGGGCAAGAAGCATCATTACGAGGCTTATTAATTAAAAGCCCTAGTTTTCTTTCAAAAAGGAAAACCCTTTAGGGACTATTGGAAGTCTTTCTTTTTACCCCTGGTGAATGTAGAATATAAGTCAATTCAGTAAGTACTACAAACTCCTACTATGTAATAGCCCTGGTAGACACTGTGAAAAAATAGCTTCTTGGATTTTACCCTCAAAGAAAAGAGTCCATTATCTGCCACCATAGGCAGTACCCTAGTCTGATATGAGGACTGCCTCATCCCCAGACAGCATGTCAGTATTTAGCTAACTTTGTGTTTCCAGCTTCCAGACCCACCTCACAGAGGCCATCCATATGCATGTGGCTGAAGCAAACATATCAGAAAGACTGCACTGTTCCAGGGCACACAGCTCATTAGGACACCCCATGAATGGCAAACCACAGTTCCTGGATTCCTACATGTCATGAGAATCTAGCACCTAGCCTGGGCATTATGCATCAATTTTTTTTGATGGAAAGATGAAGCTTTGTAACAAACCACAGTGACTAAAAATAATCGAGTCCTTGGGCCATATCAAATAAATGTGAAAAGGTATGTGTGTGTATGTGTGACACTGAAATGGAACTGCTGGCCCACTGCTCTACACAGCTGACAACAGCCCTGCATTCTTTGCTTTATATCCAGAGAAAACACCACTGTGGTTCATTTTGTCAAGAGATTTTTAAAAAAAAAAGAATCACAGGAGAAACCCCAGCTCTCCTTTCACACCCTTACACCAAAATTCATTTTGAAAAGACAGATTTCCTTATGGCTCCATGACCTAAGATAAACCTGAGAATCATTCGAGAGAAAGGTCAAGGGGAAAAGGGAAATATTTGAGAGCTTATCACATGCCAAGCACTATGCTGTCTCCTTCAGGTCTCAGGACAACCTATGAAGAATCATCTATCATCCAAACTTGACAGCCAAGGAGAGTAACACGCACAGAGGCTGATACACTTGCTGAAGCCACACAGCTCATAGGCGGCAGAACCAAGGTCTCTCCCTGGGTCAGAACGTGCCTCTTGCCCTTGCACATGTACTTGCAGCTGTTGCTCAACATTTCCATGTGAGAATGAAGCCATGCAACAAGCTCGATCTGGGTTTTTACAGAGCCTGAAGCTGATGCAAATTTTGTTACCCTCTTAAGGAAAATAAAACACAAAATTAGATACAAAAATGAAAATTTATTGAGAATGAGTAATGAAATTACACAAATGACAAATTCTCTTAAAGACAACAAATATCACAAATACTTGCTCTCAATTTACACTCTGGCTTTCAGTAGGGTTATGTCCTGCCTATCATATCTGAATTTTGATATGAACAATGATTCTGGAAAAAACATACAAAACTACCCTGAAATTAAGGCATACCGTAAGAACAATCCAAATGTTCCTACATTGCTTTGAGCTACATAATTGAATTTCTCTTACACTACATACTGTAACTTACTGATGAATATACATGAGAGTTTGTCACCAGAACACTTATTTCTCAGGGTGTTTCTCTTGCTTTGGTGGCAGGTTTGCACATCCTTTCCTCTGAAACCAGCAAACTGCTGGGACAAGACACAGCAGAGAGAAGACAGGACCCAGAACGGCCCACAGACAGTGTGATTTCTCACACAGATGCTCTTGCTGTACTGCCTGTCGGCTGTGCCCTCAAACACAAGAATTCTGATAAAAATCTATTCTATGCTCTTCACATGGAGAAAAGAAAAATATCCTGGTGAGCTTGCAATTGCATACTCAGGATTATCAAGCGTATTCCAGAAAGGTGAGACGGCATCATCTTCTGGTCATAATTTTGTATCTGCTGAAGATGAGAATAGTCCACAGCTGAACTCCTCAAACCTTGCTGCAAAAACCCTTTTTTCTTTCTCCACCACCCGCACTTCCAGTAATGAGGACCACAAAACCAGCTCATACCTCAAGACCCCCAGCCCTCACCTTGCTCACCACCCATGCCGGGTGAGTCATCCAGTGGGTGGCAGGAGTGTTCCCAGGAGTCATCCCTTGCCAGATGTTCACTGCAAACTACATAAAAAATATCCCACTGAACTACATGTATCCCCAGTTCAACTTCCTCTTGGCCAGATCCAAAATACGCTCCCCACTTAGATGCCAGCTGACAGATTGTGATGGCGAAGAAGTCAGGGCGGAAATAGCGACTGCATTTGAAACTGCATCTTGCTGTTGCAAAGTCTAGAAACACAAGACCACACGAACACACTGGTTGTCAGATCCTTCATCAGCTTGCTGGAGACGGGCCGCCGGTGTGGAGTATATAGCGCTCTAGGAAAACAGAATTGGAAGAGAACCAGCCAAGGGCTGAGAGGCGTTGGGGTCCCCTCTCTATCAGACAAGACTCAGTTCAATGCACACCCAGGGCAAGGGAAGAAAAGTAAAGACCAGCAGGTGCTGTGTGCCAGCCAGCGAGCCAGGGTCCCCCCAACGTTGCCTCCTCGATCCACAAGAAAGAACTTCAGCTCAATCACTAAGGTCGGCCTCTTGGCCTTGTTTTCTCCCACAGTGGTAGTTTCCCATCTTCCTCATGTGCCTGTAATGGGCTGCCTTGTAGAAGGACCAGCAATGTATTTATTCTCCCATTAATTAGTTTTAAGAGCCGGGAAGGTGGCTATCCCCTCTTAGCTCATCAAAGCTTACATGTCTAGTTTTAGGGAAGGCAAATTGTTTTTCACCAAGGATTGCAAAATTAATATGATCCCTAACAAAACAAGTGAGGGCCCTTTATGCCATTGGATATTGCCTCTTGAGTTGATCCTTCAAAGGAAAGTATCCATTAATTTCAGCTCCACAGAACAAACAAAATTGACCCCTTGGGGTATGAGGCCTTCATTCACACATCTTATACAGACAAGGGCCTCTTTCCCCTACTGTGGCTACCGGAGTCAGGTGTGAGAGGCCAGGGAGCTTGAGAATGCCTCTCTTCCCAGACACAGATATTCTGCACACAAATCCCTCCACCATCTCCTAAGCCCAAATACTTAGCTAAGGCTTTTCTGACAGTTGTGAGGTCGAAAAGCACAATGCCTCACTGTGCTCACTCAGGGTCTACAACAAAACCACATCACATTCTCTTGCCATAATGCAGGTTCACAAAAGGTTGGACACACAAAATTTCATTGCTGGCTTCTTTACCAGGAACTTTCAAACATGCTTCATATATACCCTTTGGAAGGAAATACCACTTCATATTATATCCATAATATACCCATACTTTATAAATAAAGAAACTAAGGCTCAGAGAGATTAAGACATTTTCTCCAAGATCTTGCAGCAGAAAGGGGGCCCGGGACAGTATTCAAATGGAAGACCTCTGTCTGACATCTTGTGACATGGTACTTACAAGGTAAAGAGGGGAGGCTGTGGCTTTGGGCTTAGCTCCTGACTCAGCATGCAGAGCAATGTGACCTAAGATGATGGCGCTCCCTCTAAATAAGGTAAGAATGTCATCTGCCCCAGGAGCATTGCAAAGGCTGAATGAGTCACACATGTGAAAGGCCAGCACTTGAAAGATACTCAGTAATTTCTGTTACTCTCCCTTCCTCTCCAGCTTTGTGGAGGCACAGGCCACATCTTTCTTCTCATCTTGCACACACTTAGCCCGTCGCACATATCTCTGTGATGAGCCCTGCACATCCAGCGCCTTTTGGTGACAGCTGACACGGTGTTTTCCAAAGCAACAGTGGCATCCTTGTGCCCCCAACATAAAATACTCATTTTGACAGAGTGATTGGATGATATACCCCACAGGACAAGTGGGAAACGGTTGGGGAAAGCATTTTGCAATGTATTGGACCATCAGTTCCAGCATCTCTTTTCCATTAAAAAATATTTTAAGCCAGTGAAATACAAGGTGAATCAGTAATCAAACCGTCAAGCAACATGCTGAGCAGCATCATGCCTCTAAGACAGGCATGAGCCACGAGAGGCCCAGCACAACGTGTGACCTGACAAGGCGACCCAGCGACGCCTCGCTTCTGCGGTTCCAAGCCAGCTGCTCAGACGCAGACCTAAGCACACGAAGCCAGCTCCGGCTGTAAATGAGGGCTTCACTAGCATAAGAAATAGGGTTCAGCCTACAAATACACATTTTGGCAAGAACTGGTCCACTTCTTCGACTTCAAACATCTTAGTCTAAGCCACCACTATCTCCATCCTGGAGTTCTGCGATAGCTTCTCTAACTGGTCACCTGCTCCCACCCTTGACGTCTTTCATCCACTGTCACATTGCAGCCAGAACATTAAAAAACACGGATCAAACCATGACAGTCCTACGGTCTCCCACAGTTCTTAAAGTCAAAGCTAGGCTCTTCATTATGGGCTGGAAGGCCTACTGGCATCTGGCTCCCACTTAACTTTTTGTTCAGTGCATCAGTGAAGGAATCCATGAGTGAATATGAGCCATAGAGCAATGCCCCACCCCTCTAGGAGGGGGCTCAGGAAGTCCTGCATAACAAGGGGATTCTGTTGCTCCACGTCATTTTGATGAGACATCCTGAGCACACTGGGCAATTCAACAAATATAATTCAACTCCTGCACTTCAAGAGCTGTATTCCAGGAGGTAGTTTACCAAAGACAGAAGGAAGGGAAGGTTTTGCTTGGCAACACCTGGTTCATACTTTTTCCTTCTTTGGGCTTAGAGATCATGATGTGTAGAGGGCCATGAACAGCTGAGAGAAGGAAACTAGGAATACTAGGAGGTAGGAGTATTGCTAGGAGGAAGGGAGAGAGAGAGATCAGTTAAAAGGTAAGGAATGGAGATGGAGCATGGAGGTCAGAGAAGGGAGGAAGCAATGAAGAAGAAACAGCCATTAGTGATTGATCTGAGCAAACAGGAATCCAGGTGAGTCTCTGTGATCCCAGACAGACCCATGACATCCAGGAGTCCAGCAAGAAGATGACACACGTACATCCAGCTCTCTGGGTGGGTGGACAGAAGGCAAGAGCTACAGTTGGATAATATTCTTCCATTGCTGCCTCCACCTCCATTTCTGAAAATCATTTTCCCATTAGTTCCCAAATTTCCACAAACACTGACTCTTCAATAGCAACACCACATGAACGAGGAAGTATGGTGAGAGTAATAAGCCTTCTGCCATCCTCCCCACCCTCTTTCTCACAGGGTTTGGGGGTCCTTGCCCACTAAAGTGAGAGAAGACTGTGGGTATTTTTGCCCTTTAATCCTACTGTTCCTCCTTTTTCTAAACTACTAAATCATTGTATGTGTATGTGTTATATATACTG
Source organism: Smutsia gigantea (assembly GCA_032199065.1). Classification (NCBI taxonomy): domain Eukaryota; kingdom Metazoa; phylum Chordata; class Mammalia; order Pholidota; family Manidae; genus Smutsia; species Smutsia gigantea. Next base: position 9,464 of record JAVSCE010002858.1, read on the forward strand.
TCTTATTTCATTATTTACCTGTTTCAAGAATGCCTTGTCTCTCTTACTAAATTACAAGTTCCTTCAGGACAGAAACCCTGTATTCTCTCTTCATTTGTATCCCCCACAGGACTCACCACAGTGTCACAAACGGAGCAAGCATTCAAGAAAAACTCATTACAGTAAAGATGATTCAATGCTTTTTGTCTTCAAAACTTCTCTCCCCAGGACATGAGAATTTACAGTTTGATTTAGAGAAGAAATCGAGGAAGAACCACAGCTACAGTGTCAACTGTAACTCAGTGTGCTCAACTCCCTCACCTGGTCCACTACAGTGAACAACATTCTGATACCCCGTAATGTGAGCAGCATGAGTAACAGCTGTCCATTGCATGTAAATACTGAGAATCCAGCCCTAGATACATGTGCTGGAAATGCTGATCCAGTTCTAAACATCTCACTTCCTTTTCTCTTCAAAAACCAATTTTCCAGGTCAATACCAACATGCAAAGAGAACCCTGTGGCCGGTAGAGGCTGCCTGGAATTGCAGACTTGTCGGCTGGATGGCCCAGGCTTTTCTGACACTTGTGAGGACCGGACCTTGTCCTTTCTGCCATCATGGACTTCTAAGCCCCGGAGTTACCCCGTCGTTTCTATCATTCCCACCCCGGCAGAGCCCTCATTCTGCCGTGTTTGTGCTAAATCCAGCTGCTCGATTCCATTCTACACACCTGGCCTGCCTCCCACAGGTGCTACATACCCTTAGGGCCTTTCTTCCTCCAGCTTCTTCTCTGTTAACACCTGAATGTCTGTCCTACTCTGCCTGGACCTTTCTTTCTTAGTTCCACAGGTAACTGCTTGGGTAGCCGGACACTGTGCCAGTGCTCCAGAGGAAAATACTTGAATCTGAGCTGGCCCTTCTGGAAACGATGGCCTGAATGACACTAATGGGGGCATTTCAGACTTGGTGTTAACTGGTTAGAAGACAGACTTGGGGGCCTGAGACAGAAACTGCTCCCTGTTACGCTCCCTTGATTTTCTCTGCCCATTCAGCAACTTTTTCCATTAGTCGCTGGCCTGGGTCTTTCTAGATCCATTGCAGCAAGCCAGCTTAACCACTAAACAAAAACACATCCCACAGAACACCTAAAATTCCCAAGAAAATCTAAGGAAATTGAAAAAAAGAAGTCCCCAATTTCTGTGTGCCTTCAGGCACATGCTAACTGGAAGAGTTTGCTAGAACTACCGCCACCCATCACAACTGGGAATCCTGCATCTGTAAGCAGTAGCCTGGTCCTTCCAGAAGCTGAGGAATTAGCTATCCTATACCCCTCAGGTTCAGCAACTTCATGGCTTCACCAGGTCTGGGTAGGCCCAGGACATAAGGAGTAGGTGAGAGTGAGTGTGCGTTTTCATTTCCTTCATGAGCCCTCTTCTCTGGGGACTGAATGTTTCTAAAACCACACACAATAAAAGCTTTAACTGCATGAGTAATTTTTGTTCTGTGGTACATTATTTTTCACTTTCAATCATGCAACTCAAAAATGACTTACAGGATTACAAGAGTATAGTACAAAGTTTCTAATACAATCCAATGGCCCTTAAGTAAAAACATGAGCACCTTCAACTGTGTTCCCCCGCACCAGTGGAAGCCTGTCAAGCCCAATTACGTGAAGAAGAATCAAGACAACGGTTTAGACAAGCTCCTCACCGAGCCTTCCCTGCTCATGCAGCAGAGGATGCTGAGGGCCGAGACTCTAGTGACACTGACTCTGTTCTCTGATCATAAAACCTGCTTTTAGTCTCACATAGCATTCTCTGTCTGGCACTTATGTTGGTGTAAACATCATAGTCTTATTCGCAGGAAAGCTCCCAAAAGTCATTGCCATTTAATACTTGTATGTTCCAGTTCAAGCTAGAGAAAATTCTTAAAGCAAATTTACTCATGACGAGTGACTGGCAAAAATACTTGAGCTATACACTCCCACCCCCAGTTGTGGGTCCTGATTCTAAATGTGATCCATTTCCTTATGTACTTGTGTGATTGAAGTTTTGGAAAACTATTAGATTAACATTGGCATATCATAAGTACACAAAAAAATGTTTGATGAATGAATGAATGAATTCTTAGATATGCTAACAAGCTCCAATAAATGTAGAAAATTTAGAATCATAGCATGTAGAACCACCTCACTTTCTTCAAAAATGCTATTGCTAGTCTGCTTTTTAATTACTCTCCCTAGGGCAGCGTCTCTTTTTGAAATGTCTTAAGGCATTTGTTTTCCTAGCAATGAATTAAGTGTTGGCTCATCCATACTATTTAGATATAGCATGTATTTCTTTCTATTTCATGGATTTCATAATATGCAAAGACTGAATAATCTTGCCAGTGTTGTCATTAGCAGACAAAGATAAAAACTTATGAGCTTTCTGTTTTAGCTTATCTCACATTCTGCTTCTTAGCCCAACCAGGTTTCATAATGAAATTTTCCCTCAGTTGGTACCTCAAATACTTTAGTTTTTAAATATAAATGATTTGACAAATATCCTTGTAATTTAGAAATGTTTTCCTTCCTGTTGTTCTCTGCCATAATTTCCTCTGGATATAGTTTAATTCAATGCCTCCTCACTTTTTCACAAGTAGCCTGTTTTTATAAAAGTTTGAACAACTTTGAAAAAGAACTATAAAACGTTTTCACTATCAATAGAAAGAAAAATGGATTGCTTGAGCCAGACACAGCTCCCCATAGAGGTAACCTTTTGATCCTGAGA
>JAVSCE010002859.1:0-43475 GCA_032199065.1 Smutsia gigantea
GCTGCCATCGTGTGGGGACAGTGGAATAGTGGCTTAGTCTGCCTTTTGCTAGAATCCACACGCTTTCCTTTATCCACACATTCTGATGTTTAGACCCTTCATACATGCCTTGGTGCCGGAGATTCTAGCTTTGCATTTGAGGGTATTCATTTCATCATAGCCCCAGTAAGTGGCAGAACTGAGTGCCTTTTCAGTGTTGCTGACTGACTGGAGGCTGGTCTCTTCTTTGCTTCCTTTGGTTCAGGGCAGAGGAGAAAGGGTGGGTCATGTACATTTATTTAGATGGCAGTATACCTGTTGGAGCTTTACCTGCCTTTACCGCAACTCTAAATGGTGTTTCTCGTTATGTGACGGACAGAAAGAGCCACAATGTTCTCTTCAGGCTAGAGCATTGGATTCTGCTAGATAGCCAGGTAGACCCAATGTCTACACCACAGGTACAGGTTGTTCTGTACACTTGGATCATATTTTGTGGACGTTGTAAAAAGAATATGGAAAAGAGCTATTTTTCAGGCATCCTGCAAGTGCATAGGCAGTTTTTGCAGTGTGGGCTGTTCTTGCCCTATGATGGAGAAGACCACGGAAGGATGTGATGGGGCCCCAAGCTTACAATCTGGTTTAGGAGGCAAAATGCATTGCTGTTTAATCCCCATGGCTAAACTAAAATTATATAAAATATATTGGTAGAGATTTCTTAAAAGCCTATCCTAAGTCTGTTCTTTTCTTTTTCCCTAATAGAAAGACAGCCAGCAAGTTTCGAACATCGACTCTTCATACCTGGAGTCTGTCTTTCTGTACTGTCCAAGAGGTGTTGTGCCTTTTCAGGCAGGTTCACAGAACTATGAGCTCAGTTTCCAAGGTAAGATTTTGCATTTGGCACGGTGCCTGCTACTCTCAGTGGACATGTGGTGTCCGAGTGGGAGCTGAGCAGATGTGTGTGCTGCACCCAGGATCAGGGGTCCTCTTAGCAAGGCAAGCAGTACCATGGTGTGGAAGCCAGTGGCCTCCAGAAGACGTGTGCTCCAGAGCCATAGCTCTGACCCACAATAGATCTGTAACCCTGGGGAACAGTGTCTGCCTCTCTAGGCTTCAGTTGCCTTCTCTGTAAAGTGGGGGGATTGGACTAAGTGGTCTCAGTGGATATTTCCAGCTTTGCCATTCTAAGTATCTGATTCAGGGCGGGTGCTTCCCAGGCCGAGCAGATTCTTCAGGTGCTGGTGACTAAAGGGGAGACCTTGGCCTGTGGGTACCTTCAGAATTTCAGAACCTCTTAGGCTTCATCACCTAGGTCAATGGTTTTATCCATCACCTTTTCTAAAGGCTGGCTTCACCAATCCTGTTGTCTTTAGTAAAAAATCAGGGCAGAGACTGCCCTCCCTCTGAATGTCCCTCCTATTAGCTGTACCTTGGGACACTCCCTGCATAGGGTCAGATTCTTGCGTTTTCAGGACCAACCCTGCAGGTCTTTGAAAGAGGTAAAGGAAACCTTTTCAGGTCCTTGACATTCCCAGGTACCTGAGATTTGGGCCCTGTACTAATTACTGTTGTTAAGTATGTGACTTTGAAGGGCCGTTACACCAACTATTTTAGGGAGCAACCTGGCAATACATATCAAGAGATTTTTTAATGTTTGCTTTTTCATTTTCTCAGGAATCTTGCTAACAAAATAATTCACCAGAAGGAAAAAAAAAACAACTATGGGCATGAAGGTCCTTACTGAAGTCTTATCTAAAAGTACTAAAATGGAGGAATAACCTGTGTACCAGTAGGGCAGTGGCCAACAAATTAGGGTATTACATTTCACTGGAGTAGTGGTTAGAAATTATGATTAGGAAAACTATATAATAAAAGCAAAATATAATACTGTTAAATGAAAAAGGCAGAGCCCCAAATTTATGTTTCTGTACTTTTCTGTTTGTATGTGATATTTAAAATGGAAAATAATTTTTTGAATTTTAATTTGCATAAGTGTAGCAATGTATGCATGTGGACCAAGACTAGAAGGCAATAAAAATAAAAACTCTTCTGTTCAGTGGTGAAATTAAGAATTACTTAAATTTAAAAAATTTTCCTTTGGTGCTGACAATTTAAAAAGGTGGTGGAAAGAAGAGAACCACTGGACCTTGTTTCTGAATCTGGAGAAATCTGACCAGTAATTCAGTTTACTTGGTTAATAGAAACTAGAGCAGTTAGCAGGGTTCCAAACTTTCAGCTTTGGAGTGCCAGCAGGGTGTGCCAGGCAATGTTCAGGGTGTGGGCAAACCAGGCAATCTGAGAAAGTGATAATGGCTCTGGGGAGAATGCAGCTATGATGAAGCAGAGAGAATAGAGGATTCATGCAAGACGCTTACTTTTATCCCAGGAGGACACTTGGGAATGGAGGGAACAGCCCATACACATGGGAAGGAGGGGCCTCAGGAGAGGGAGGAGCTGATGCTGAGGCTGTCTGCTGCAGGCACGCTTGAGGTTGCAAAAAATAGCAAAAAGGTCTGTAAGAGATGAGAACACAGACACCTGGATATTTTATGATTTGGAAACAAGGAGAAGGTTTTGAGCAGAGTTGTGGCATGATCTGATTTGGCTTTTTTATTGTTGTTTATGTTTGTTTCATTTTACATCAACTCTGCTGAGCTATAATTGGTGCAATAAAATGCATCCATATCAAGTGTTAGTTACAGGAGTGCCCATAAATGCGTGCAACTACTGTCCTAATCAAGGTGTAGAACATTCCCATCCATCCAAAAAGTTTCCTCATGTCCCTTTGCAATCAGTACCCCCCTAAACTGATTTGCTTTCTGTCACTATAGATTAGTTTTTCTATTCTAGAACATCTGTAAATAGAATCTTGTGGTATATACTCTGTGTATGACAGACTTCTTTTACTCAGAATGTTTTTTAGGTTCATCTGTATTACTGCATGTATAGTGGTGCTTTTCCGTTGAAGAATAATATTTCATTGTAGGGATGTAACATGGTTCATTTATCTGTTCATTTGTTAATGGATATTTGGGTTGTTTCGACTTTTGGTTATTATAATAATGCTGCTGGGGGTACTCAAATGCAGGTCTTGGTGTGGATATAGGTTCTTATTTCTCTTGGGCGAATACCAAGGAGTGGGATTGCTGGATTGCATAGGCAGTGTATGTTTAACTTTGTAAGAAACTGCCAAACTGTTTTCCAAAGTGGTTTGCCATTTTACACTCTCACTAGCAATGTACAATCGTTTACTTTTTACAAAGACTGTTCTGACTGCAGCTTGGACCCAGGTCTACAACATGCATGAATTGAAAATGACATTTCACATTTGATATAAAAAAAATCCTTCAAGATACAGCGACTGCACTCCAACCACAATCATTGTCGCCGGGTTTAGGGCAGCTTACAAGGATGATGTCTTGTTACCTGGCTACGCTAGCTCTCCTGTTTACCATCTGGCTTTGATTTAGAGATCAGATTAATTGCTAAATTCTCGTTTACCTCTCTCTTTTCTGTGTCTTCTAATGTCCTTTAATAAGGGCAGTGAAGGATACAAGTTTTTATCATCAACCATTTCCATCCAAAAGGATTTTCTCTATATTCATACAAGTATGACTTAGTCATGAATATTTGCTGTATTACTAGACTCTGAAAAAGGGAAATCATTTTCTACGATTAATTCTTGGTTCTTGTGTGTTTTCTTTTTTCTGTCTAAAGGGATGATTCAGACAAACGTAGTTTCCAAGGCGCAGAAGGATGTCGTCAGAAGGCCGGTATTTGTGTCTCACTGGGATGTGGAGCAAAGTAAAAGTGGAGCAAAGTAAGTGTTCTGAAACACTGCATGCTGGCAGATGTTTGAGGTGCTTACACCCTGATGGAATCTGGGTGCTGTTTTCTTGAAATGTTTCTGCTTTTTTTATGCTGCAGTTGCCTTTTGCATTGTCTGTGATGATGGTGCTTGTTAAATGGCACAGTGCTAGCGCAGGAAATCTGTTTTTCCCTCTAACTCATAGGGAACTTTGGGCAGGTCTCAAATATTCTGGGCCTCAGCTTCTCCTGCCATGAATGGCTGGATTAATGGGTTATGCCCAGGAAATAAGCAATACACCAATATTACTGGGTTTCTGTTTTGCCGTGGGTGCTTCTGTGTATCTTTGTTTTTGTTGAGTGGCTTTATAGAGGGCAGGAGGCTGAGAAGGAAATGGAAAGAAAAAAGGGATGCCCGAACGAGATTTGGAGAAAGATAAAGTGGATGAAAGGGTGTTTTCTAAAGGGAATTTTGCTGTGGGGGATTCAGTGTAACTCTCCTGTCTGCTCATGAAACTCAGTAAAGTCTGCATTGTTCATGAACATTTTTGGAGTTGGATCTTTTTTTCCCAGGTGATGTGTGGTTATGTAAAACAGACTTGAAGGCAGGCATAAAATGAAAAATGATGTTTTACAGTTGATTTATTCCAATTTGTATCAAAAAAGGGTATGTACATTGCATTTGACAGATTTGTCTCTTATGTGTCTTTGAATCTGTTAGTTTCCCCTCCTCCATTTTTTTTTTAAGAAACTAGGTGAGTCATCCTTATACAATTACCGAAATTCAAAATGCAGCAAAGTGTATCCTTGTTTGATGTGTAATTTCTGTGAATTGATGGCTAGAGTTGGAGGACTGAATACTGTCATTGGTGCCTCATACTTCCTGTCCCATCTTACTAAGAGGTGACGCACATGACATCTGGTTATCCTGTGCTTTGTGATGGAGTTGGGAGAGTGGGTTCAAGTCATCAGTCTGATCCCTCCAGTATAATATTCCTCATCTGATCTTTCATTTAATGGTTTTAATAGCTACTGATGGTTTAGATCCATTATTTCATTAGGGTTTACAAAGTGGTGGTTTCCTAATTCTGTCAGTTCTGCAATTATTAACCATGATTTGTCTACTATGAAGAATTTTTCCTTGTGTATGGTTATCCTGAAACACAGTTCATGGAGGAAAGGCAGCAAAATTGTTTCCCCTGTACCTCTAATATACTTCAGTATTTATCATTTGACAAAGAAGCTGTAGAGACCTACTTAATGCTAACACAGTCGGACCTTTGGAGGTTGAGCCGACATATATAAAGGAATCAGTGCTTTCACATTTTAAACCAGTGGGAAAATGACATTTAATTAATCTAGCAAATCATGCATAATTACTACATTTTGAAAAAGCATGATTACTGGTATATCCATACCAGGAAAATGAAAGGTTGATGTCAAAAGAAAAATACAAAGAAAAAATTATCTGAGAAACCTTGGCTTAGTGGCTAAGGAGGTTAAGGCCAGGCCTGGGTGTGCGGAAGAGGAGCGAAGTGACTTCTTCCTCTTGCTTGCAGCCATCAGCCGACGCGGACCCAGTCTGCAACGTCGGCAGTTCTTCCTCAGCAGAACTTTGGGTTCCCATCCTCGAAAGGATATGAGGTACTTGATTTTTACTTTTTTGTTTAAAGGTGGGAAAAAGTACTTTGTTACAAACTGTGTATTTGTTTGAATGAAAGAATGAATTGCTTCTGTAAACCTCTTGGATCAAGATTCAAAGGCAGGCATCCAAATGGCGTTTGTGTCACTTTGCCAGAGAACAGCTACCCTCTATAGGGCACCTCGTTTCCAGAGTCCAGCCACACACGATCCCCTCTGGGCAGGTCCTTTTTGATACTAATATCCCCACTTTATGGACAAAAAACCCAAGAACTCAGACAGTAAAAGTGACTTGCCTGTTTAGTCGGAGTGGTTAAACAGGGAGTCCCACAAACTGCCTCCTCTGGTTGGAGCAAGACTTTCTGGATCATTGAGCCTCCGCGTCGTGTCCCAGTTTTGGGTATAGGCCTCGCTGCTTGGGCTCCTTGGCACCTCCAGTGCCTCTCCTCCTGCAGTGGCTATAGGCAAGGAACTTACCAGGTCACTGGGCCAAGCCAGACACCTCTGGGGCCCTCCTTTGCCTTTGCCTTTGCCTTTAGGCATAAGGCTTTGTTAGCCATAAGTCAGCCTGAACAGATGGGCCCAGTGTCAGCTAGTTTGTTACTGGAATGAACTGCCAGATACGGAAACCCCAAGCCAGCTTACCCCACCTGGCATCAGAGGCCTGGCAAGGAATCTCCATGGCACAGAGGGCCACACATGTGAACATACACTTTAGATGTTTCCTGACTCACATTTATATTTTGTAAACATTTTTTAGTTGGTAAACATCAGTAACCAGTGTCCGGAATATGCCAAAATCAGTGAGCGTTTTAAAGCTTCCATGAAAAATTTCAAGATTGAAAAGATAAAGAAGATCCAGAACACAAAGCTCTTGGATAATTTTGAAAGGTTGGTGGCCACATTATCAGGTTTCTTTACAGAAAGTTTGAAAGGATTAGTAAGATCTGTCCTTTAAGTTTTTATATTTACTGGCTTATTTTAGTAGTCAACAGTTTCTTCAACCTCTAGTCGTTTTTTTATTGTGTAAATTTGAGCTTTTCTCTCAGCTTACATTCTACAGTTTATTGATTTCATGTATCTATCATTTAAAAGTTTTCATAAATTAATTTTTTTACAGCTATTAGTAGCTCCATTCTGAAAGCCAGTAGAATAAAATTTTAAGATGATTAGACTTTAGTTGGGATTAACGTTATTAGCCATGGTGGGTGAGGAATGTTCTCAGTATTAAGTCTCACATTTCCTGTATTAGGAAAAGAATGAAGATGAACAAAAGACACGAAGAAATCCTGTTTTGTGCAACCAACCGTGTCCACATGGAGTCTATCTGTGTGAATAATTTTGATTGGATCTTACATGGAACGAATGAAACCAGATATGGAAAAGGTTTGTGCTGGAATAGAGAATCCTAGTAGAGTCATAACCTAGTAGGAGTCATAACTCAAGCTTTACACTTGCTTCTGGTATGAGGTTTATGTGCTATTTTGTACTGACCAGCACATCTAGGCTTTCATGATTCATCAGTTACAATTCAACTCCCCCTGCATGAATTGCATGGATTGAGCCACTGTGATACCCACTTGGGCTTTTGTACCCAGTGGTTTACACCATCACTGTGAGCCCCGGACAGTAGTGAATGTTTTCTGTTATTTCACTGTATTTGAGTTTGACTTGCATAATAAACATTTTTTTAAGTGCACAGGAAAGTTTATAAGCCTCGTTAATGTATTGTTGACATATGGTTAGTCAACACTTACTGTCTGATTATGTGTAAATAATCCTATAAACTACATACCTTGCTTTATAATAATTGTTAACTTTTTTCTTTTTCTATTTCTAGGAAATTACTTCACAAAAGATGCCATCTGTTCCCATAAAAATTGCCTGTGTGATCCTAAAAACATCATTATGTTTGTAGCCCGAGTCCTGGTTGGAGATTTTGTTGAAGGAAATAAGAATTACAGGAGCCCTCCTATACCATATGACAGCTGTGTGGATACAAGGCTGAATCCCTCCATTTTTGTCATCTTTCAGAAAGATCAAATTTACCCAGAATATGTGATTGAATATACTGAAACAGACAAACCCTGTGTGATTAGTTAGAAATGATGAATACGGTGTTGTAAAAGATACGATAGCCATTCTGTTTACTTTTAGGACCGGATTCCCCCAGATAATACAATTGTACATTTCCTTGCCTAATCATCAAATGTTGTAGATCAGTGGTTCCCAAATTTTGCTGCACATTTAAATCATCTGAGAAGCTTTAAAAAAACTCCAGTGCCCAGATTGTACCCCATTCCATTTACATCACTGTTTTGGTTTGAGAGCCAGGCAGTGGTATTTTTTAAAGGTATTTTAAAAACTCCCTGAGGATTCAAATATGTCATAAAGTTTGGGAACCGCTTGTCTTAGAGATAACTGATAAAGACTGATTCCTAAAACTTCCTTTCTCTCCTCAGTACTCTTAGTTTACTGTATGGCCTGGTTTTGTTTTGGTTAAATTGAAAGAAAATTAATTTGGGAAATTTGAGAGAAATTTAAAAATACCTATTGAAATAAGGACACGAGATAGTACACCCTGGGATGGGAGATTGTGAAAAGTTAGGGGGACCATGCTTAGCAATGTGGTGGGGAAAATATAAAGGCAACTTCATGAGATCACGTAACTGCCGTACTGTACCTTCGTGGCGAAACTGATTTGGAGCATACGTTTCTTTATCTCTACGTTTATTTAGGGGACTCCATCCAGGTTGTCTCTTTCTGGAATGCAATAAGAGCTGCCAAGTGCGGCTCAGAGAGAAGCAACCATCTGGAGTTAACTGCGCATTTGGGTTCTCCATATAATTACAGCAAAGTAAGACATTTATATTTTCATCATTATGATTACAGAGAAGGTTTTTTCCAGGTCAGACTTCCATGAAGTCTCTTTATCTTGGGGGTAGTATGGAGTTGCAGTAACCATATTCACATAAGCATGACTGATAAACCCAAGTGCTGCTGTAGTTGTTTGCTGTGCCAGATAAGGCTCATCAAGGAATTAGAAGCAAAACTCTCTCTGTTGAAGGGTGGGCCCCCAAGGAGGAAAGATCTGTTCCCTCGAGCACAGAATCAAAACGAAGAGAACTCTGCCTCCCAACAGGACTGGCCCCTGAAAGGGGCTTCTTTTTCTAAATATAATAGGTTGTGTGGAACTGTAGTACAATCAGTTTTTAGAGCAGCTGAGGTTCCTGGACCAAGAGTTCCTTCCTTACTATGAATCAGAATTTTCCTTCCAATTTCCTTTTCACCATTCCATACCAGTCACCAATTTCCTGTTAGAGTTCCTTCCAGCAGACATGTTACAAAAAGTAATTAGAATTAGAGTTGATTTTATATTAGTCAGATTGTAGATCAGTACAAAAAACTCCACAACCCCTTGGCGTAAGGGCTCCATCAGTAACAAATGTATAGTGATTTTTTAGGGTAGTGTTAGTTTCTGGGAGGCTTAATACAAATACTTATTTTTTCAAGGCAGCTTCCATTTTGGAGTTTTCCTTTCTTGATCTTGACCCTCATATCGCAGAGATACAATTTATCCAGCTCTTTCTGCCTGCCCGTTCAACAACTCTAGTTGGACATTTCATAGGCAGATCTAATTCAACATATCCAGAACGGAATTCCCAGTCTACCTGCCTCAAACCAATCCGTTCCTCCCCAGTATTTTGTTTAGAAGTAAGTGGTATGACCATCCATGCATCTGCTCAAGCAGAAATCCAGAAAGCATTCTTGACTCCTTTCTCTCCCTCTCCCTGCACAACTAAGCTGGCCCCAAGTCCAGTTTTCTCTTGTAAAAATCTTTGTCCCCTTCTAAGTTGTTCTTTACTTGGCAGCAAGAATGGTCATATTTTTAATTTTTTTGCTTAATAATAACCTTTCAAAATGCAACTCTAATCATGCTTTATAGTAAAGTTGAAAGTCATTATCATGGCCACACATGATCTTGCCCTTCCCTGTCTTCTGTCATTTATTGCCTTCCACAGAGGCCGCTCTGGCTTTCTTTCAGTCTTTGGTACCTCTTTGCACTTAGCTCAGTGGTTCTCAGTCAGCACTTCTGCGTTTTATATATCTGTTTTTAATGATAACTACTTTGTAACATCCCCTTTATTATACTCAAAATTCAATTCAGTGGTAATTTGCCTACACACAGTCTTAGAAATAAATTAAAAATTAAATACAATTAATATTAACATAAAAGGGAAATAGAAAATATGTACCTTGGATATGACTATTCTAGAAGACCTAATTAAGTAGTCAATGTTTATACCTACTTGGAATGAGTAAATTTGAACTTAAAAGAAGGTAAGAGATCGGAATGTATTTTGTACAAAGACACGGGAAAATGAAAAAGTGGGGATACAAGCAGACATTAGAGTAAAAACTAGTGATAAAATAACTTATTTGCATATGATAATACTTTTATAACAGAAAGAAACGAAATAGGTTTAATTGAAATAAAGATACTGTGCAAGAAAATCTACAGATTGTCGAAATGGAGAAAACTGAGGAAATACTATATTTTTGCAGACGAGTTATAGGTCATACATGAATGTCTAGTGAGACATTCAAAATTCGTATAGGGTGCAAAATAATTCCTTATTGTGAGGAACTATCCAGTGTTTTGCAGGATGTTCTGCATACTTGGCTCTCACATACTAAATGCTAGTAGCACCCTTCCTTCCCCCACTTATGGTGGCAGCCACAACTCCTGGCAGATCTAGTCACCCTTTCAGAACTCAGCATTTTGTAGCATCCTCTTTGCTGTCCTGAGATGATAGGTAACACAATCTACTTACACTTATAGGTTTCTTTAAAAATCAATTTAATGCCCTAACTCTGTTACGATGCAGAATCAGAAGGAAAGAAATTTGTAATGAAAATAAAATGAATGTCTATATAGATACTCAGGCATGACTATGCTATACGACATCATGAAATAGGTATTTCCTCCTACTTATGGTGAATAGGCTTGGATTTAAGAGTCGATCAGAAGCTACTTACTGTAAGGTACAGGAAAATGAAAAAAGATTAGAAGTATGGGTGACATAGAATGAAAACCAGTATTTGGGTAAGTCATGCATGACAGACCATATACCTTCTCTATATGGTTAAGGGACAGAGCAGAAACTACCTTAATTAAAGTAAGGATAATAGGACGTATTACACATTGTCTTAAGAGGAAAAAAGAAATTATATTCTCTGACAAGCTGTAGGTCCTACATAAATGTCCAGCAGGACATTAGAATGCCGTATAGTGTACAATATTTCTTCGTTGTATGGGATTAACCCATACACTGCGGGACATCTGTTGTCCCTGTCTGCATCCACTCGATGCCAGTAATAGTCTCCAATTATTATGTGAAATACAACCCATCAATTTCCAAAATACCATAGTGTGAACCACTGACTTCGTTAATATCTAATAACCTTAAGATTACCTTTTACCTCCATTAAGTATGGAGTCCTGCAGATTAGATCGGATACTTTCCCCGCAACTTAGTTTTAAAATACTTTGAGCGTGACTTTTGTTCATTTTTAGCTTCTATCCAACTTCACGTTGTCTGCTTTCTGCATTAGAATGTAAGCTCTTTGAGCACTGAATCAACCTGTCTTAGTCACTGGGCTACACCTGATACTTAGCCGAATACGCTAATGCTAATACCTTGGATAAATTTTGTTGAATAAAGTAAGCTTAACTATTTGTATTTCAGTAGTTGGGTTGTACTGCTTTTTATTCTTGAAGCTTAATTTGAGACCATCTAATAAAAAGAAATAAATATTAATTTCACTCTGCTGCCTTTATTTGCTGTATTTCTAGGTATCTCCAAAAAGATAAGCAGCTGCAGACACCAGCTTATTCAGTAGGGGATAGAAGACGTATTTTGCTCTTCCAGCTTTATCATTCCAGAACTCAGTCACCAAGCAACCGTTAGCACACTGCCAGGGAAAGGCAGGGGGGTGGTGGTCTGGAGAAGCCCATTGTTGTTTGGCACATCTTTTGTCTAGGGGCTTAGAGGAGAGTCCGGAACCTGCGAACACTTTGTTCTTCTCTGGTCCCAGGGGTGGGAACAGGGCAAGGATGAGGCACAGAAGTTACAAATATAAATGGTTATCAGCAGACTTGTCCTATCAATCACTCCTCTGAAAGCCCTTCTCCACTCATCCTTTTTGTTAATCACAAAGCTTTGGATGGAGAGAGGAGAAAGATCCCTATGTGGCAGCATAGGTTTGACCAAAGCGAAGGTAAAACTGCCATTTGATTTAGACCTCAGTGTAAGTGAAACAATGTATAGGCAACCCCTCGCTGTCAAAGCAGCCACAGTCGCGAAAATGCATTCAATCTAGGCGTGAGCAGATATTTTGAGTTTTTCCAATTTTTTCTATTTGCTTATGTACTTTGTTATAGCAGGTTCTCAATTTTTCAGAAGTGTTTATTTGAGAAAATGCTGTTTAAAGTCTTAATATTGTTGCTCTCAGCTTGGTAAGTCTGCCATTATTTGATTTTTGTGGTGGGACTCCTCAGGCCAGCAAAGCTAGAAAGCAACCGTTTCTTAGACCTTTGCTGTCCTAAAGGTAAGTACCATCAAAGGCAGTGAATGCTGAGTGCTAAATGTGTGTTTAGGCCACTGGGGCTATGATAGAGGACATGGCTGGGGAAGAGTGCAGGAGGGAACAAGATTTCACTGGGAAGGTTAAAACTGACATTAGTGCTTGTCCTTATATTGACTTCTTCAAAAGGCTGTGCTCAAGAAGTGTTCCTGGAGCGGTCATCAGTGAGTGAGAATCTGAGTTTCAGAATCTGAGTTGGAGGCATGAGCTACCTGGTAAATCCTAAGAACTCAAATCCTAAAATACCATCCCATCTCAACCGCCTGTGTTTCTCTTTTCCGTTCCCTGCGAGTCCGCTTGTCTTTATTCAGTCCTGGATGTCTCCCTTCTCTGAAACTCCACATTCCCCAACAGTCGGCTCTGGAATCTTTTTTTCTTTTTTTCCTTTACACATTTCCACACTGAACAACCTCATTTATTTTCATACTTTATCATACACTACGATTCCAGAATCTATACTTCTGCTGAGGGGTCAAAAAACATACCCAAGGTTTCATGGCTAACGAGTAATGGGACCAAATTATGAGCCCTTGGAGACCGTAGTAACCACACTACCATGCCACCCCTCTAAGGGACAGTCTACCTTTTCCCACTTGTCCCCATTTCTCCATTAACTCTTGCACATACCTCCATGCTCATCAAAGACTTGTTCTGACTCAGTCTTCCTCTCTACTTTTAAGCCCCCCATCTTCCTTGAGCATTCATCATGGACAACCTGCTCACTCTTGATTTCAATAACTTCCTTGTCTTCATCTTCACTCTCCCAGGCACCCACATCCACCTCTCACCGTCCCTAGAGTTGCTCTAGAACGTCTCTTTCAGAAATTGTAAGCTTCTATATTCTACCTCTGACCCACCCTCTTAGCTCTTGGGATCTCACATTTCCTACATCTACGGTCTCTGCACACATTCAGCCCTTTCCAGTCTTCACTTCCTTCCGTTTCTAGTCTCAAGCCCATTATCTTTCAGTCACCCAGAACCTTTGACCTAATATCCTATCCATTTGGCAAACCAAACACTGGATTCATGAAATTGTTTCTAAACACAGAGTATTTTTAGAGAAAATTGCAGAGCCATTTGGATTAATACCACTACAGATTCTTGGTGTTCAACCATGGCAGTTGTCTGCACTGCCCAGCAATCCTGTCAGCGTTCTCTCCAACCTCACAGGACAACTTTGTTAAACCTTCACCAGCCTCAAGTGACTCCCCCACCCATTCTTGGTCATGTATATTTACAAACACCACTACCACCACCACAAACAGCTTTTGGGGCCTTCCACTTCATCTCAAGCCTACAAACTTGTCTTACACACTCATCCTTGCCTCTTTTCCTCTTGTCTAAATGGAAGAGGTGTTTCTCCTCTCTGAAGTTAGTTCTTCCAGTGTCCATTCTCTCCCACTGCCTCATGACCCTCACCCACTGAATTACCATTCTTCTTAGTTGTATTTTCAACTTCCCTCTTACTGGATCTTTCACTTGACATATAATTATGCATGTCTCTCCTACAATAAAATACCTCCCTCAACCTATGTCTTCCTCCAATTGTCAGTCATTACCTTTTCAGATAACATAGTCTATAATCCCTAGAGTTTTACATTCTTTTTTTCTAACCTACAGAAATCTTCCTTTTCTCATTACACCTCAGAAACTGTCTACTTTATCAATGTCCTTGTAGGAAAACTCCCTGTAGTATTTTCTAATGCTTACAATTTCCTCTTTGAAATTCTCTCCTCTTGTGTCCATGAATGACTCATTTTTCTCTAACCTTTCTTTATCAGTTTATATCTCAGGCTGGATTCCTTCAGAAGCCAACAGAAAAGGATTGAGTGCCAGAGGTTATTTGGTAGGGGAGTAAGACAGGGAAAGGAAGGCATTATAGGGTGTGCTAATGGGCAGGTTATATATGACTGTGGGCAACAGGCTCAGTTCCATTAAGGAACCTCTGGGAGACTCTGGAATATACACCTTATATTCCACCTGAGGAATAATGTCCTGGATATTTATCCACTATCTGGGAGGAAAAACTTTTCCTCTATCCTCTTAAGTTCAGGAACAAGGGGCCTGCAAATGTAACTCACAACAGACACACTGACTGGAGAAAAAACCTACAAAGTTCATCATACGCAAATGGAAAATAAGTGACTCCCTAAACAGTTAAAAGATGGGGGTTTATATACCTAACTTAAAGGGGAGAAGCAAGCAGGGAGAAAGGCTTATATGGGAAGAACAAATGGGTTTTTGGAGGAACAAACAATAGATAAGTTTGTGATAATGTTTATGCAGGTGCCTCTACTTTGTTAGTTTTTTTCTCCATGGCCACAAAACTCCCTCGGAGAGGAGACCTAAGGCAGCCTTACTCCCAGATGTTTCTGCTTTTAGTGAAATAAGAGAATCTCCAAGAAGACTTCTTCCTACATCTGTTCAACCTCAAATGTCCCTAGTTAAAATAATCTTCATACTAACTCTGGGGTCTAGGAGTTTCCTCACACCACCAATTCCCTACTGTCACTAGTTGGGAACTCTTCCTGGAGGTGTTGACTCCTTGGCAATTCCAGCATGCCTGTATCGTGGGCAAGCTTGCTCCTGTTGTGTGGAAAAAGACCTTAGGCAGAGAGCCCAAGCAAATGCTGAGTGCCAAAGAGACACAGGCAAGGCTTTAAGAGCTATGCCAGTTTCCTTCTAATTCCCACACCCCACCAGCTTAATGGTGTTATTCCCCAAGGTTCTATCCTCCCATCTCTGCTTTCCACACGCTTCATTATTGTGGGTAATCTTATCAACTCTCTCAGCTTTAATTACCTAATAATTTGATGTCATCCAAATCTAAATTCCCTTTTCATTATTCTTAAGTTCTAGACCTGTCTATACAACACAACTGTCTACTGAGCTTCCACCTCAAATCAGACACAATAAAACTGAGATTATAGTCCGTCAAATCCTCTTCCCTTATTCCTTAGCCTGTCTTGCTTCCCTGGAAATCCATTCTTTTAATTGCTGCCAATGATCATTTGAAAACACCTATGCTACAGTATGGCCAGGCATTATTTTTGTTTGGGGATATAGCAAGGAACAAGACGTAAATATGAGTCCTGCTTTCATGTGCTTGAATTCTACAAATATATGTAAAAAAACAAGAAGAAAAACTATCAGTGATAAATTCCATGCAGAGGCTGGGAAGCTATTTTAGATTAGGTTAAGTAGGGCTTTGCTGAATAGAAGACATTTGAGCTGAGTTGAATGATAAGGAGACAACTAGATTGGGGGAAAACACTCTGCATGGAGGGATCATGTCATTCCCCAGCTGAAATGCCTTCAGTGGCTTTCCAAAGTCTTCAGTATATTAAGTCCAAATGTCAGCATGGCAGAGAGAGTCTTCAGCACCTGGCCAGTTCTCTTCCAATTCAATTCCTTTACATGACATGACATTAACTTATTTAATCCTTACAACCACACTGTAGGATATCAACGGGGGTGGGCGAGTTCCTCGATTATGTCTTACTCATCTTTGCACTGTTACTGCATTAGCAGCGGCTCACAAAGTGTTCATTAAATGAGCATGGTGGTGGGTGGGAAGGATAGGCACTTAGTAAATGTACAGGTCTAGACTGGTGCTGGCCAACAAATACAAAGCGAGCCATACAGGTAATTAAAATTTTTCTCATAGACATCAGGAACGTAAAAGAAGCAGATAAAATTGCAATGACATTTATTTTTTATTTATTATTTATTTTTTATTAAGGTATTATTGATATACACTCTTATGAAGGTTTCACATGAAAAAACAATATGGTTACTACATTTACCCATATTATCAAGTCCCCACCCGTACCTCAATGCAGTCACTGTCCTTGGGTGTAGTAAGATGCCACAGATTCACTGTGTTCTCTGTACTACACTGATATCCCAGTGATCCCCACACCATGTGTACTAAACATAATACCCCCAAATCCGCTTCTCCCAGCCTCCCCACCGTCCCTCCCACGCCCCTCCCCTTTGGTGACCACTAGTTCCTTCTTGGAGTTGCTGAGTCTGCTGCTATTTTGTTCCTTCAGTTTTGCTTCTACAGTTGTTACACTCCACAAATGAGGGAAATCATCTGGTACTTGTCTTTCTCCACCTGGCTTATTTTACTGAGCATAATATCCTCCAGCTCCATCCATGTTGTTGCAAATGGTAGGATTTGTTTTCTTCTTATGACTGAATAATATTCCATTGTGTATATGTACCACCTCTTCTTTATCCATTCATCTACTGATGGACACTTAGGTTGCTTCCAAATCTTGGCTATGGTAAAAGTGCTAAAATTGAATGACACTTAAATGTTACCAACTTAACATGATTAATATAAAGTTACTAATGAGATACCTTACCTTCTCTTCATTCTAAGTCTTGGACATCCAGGGTGTGTATTTCACACTTACATCCCATCTCAGTAGGACTTGGTCACGTCCCAGGTGCCCGGGGGCCACGCGCGACTAGCAGCTACCTCCTCTGAGCCCTTCCCTACCCGGTCCCCGAGGCCCCCTCGTCGTGCTCTTCTACCGCACTGCCTCTTTGATCTTCTTTGCAGCCCTTACTGGGTGCCTCAGATTTTCTCATTTGCTTGCCTGTCATCACTGCCCGGCTAAACAAGTCCCTCAAGGCAGGGACTCAGCGGGAACGAGGCCTGGCACCGAGCAGGCGCTCAGGGAAAACTGCTCCCGCCCGCCGCGCGTCTCCCGAGGACCGCGGCCCCCGCGCCCCCTTCCGCCGCCGCGGCCCGGGATCTGGGCTTGAACTCGCCGACGTGACTGGGAGGAGCCCGCCCGCCTCGGGTTTGCGCGCCCGGCTGAGGGAGCCGCGCGGCGGCCACGGCGGGGCCCACGGTGGGTTCCTCCCTCCCCAGGGTGCAGTGCGCCAGCGGCGGCCGCTCTTCCTCCAGGACCTGCGCGGCCACGTGGAGCTCTCGGAGGCCCGGCTCCGGGACGTGCTGCAGGAGGCGGCGGGCGGCCGGGAGGGGGGTGGCCGTGTCCTCCGCGCCCGCCGCCAGCGCAGCGAGGGGCAGGCCTGCGACCAGCCGCGCCTCGGCTGCCGCCACATGCTGGGCAAGCGCCGGAACCGCGACTGCGGGTGAGGCGGGGCGGCGGGGCGGTCCCCAGGGGGCCGGGAGGGAAGCCCGGGGGAGGCTTCTCCTGCGCTCCCAGCTCCGGGGCGGGGTGAGGCGGAAGGCCATCTGGACTTGGATTTCTTAACCACCTCACTCCCAAAAGATGTCAGCCCGCCCGCGGGGCCTCCACCGCGCGGCCGGGAGGAGTCGGAGTTCATTTACTGAGATGCAGGGGCCCTTATTCAGAAAGCGCCCCTTCCCACTCGCCCCGAGCCTCAGTGTTTTACCCAGCCAGCCTGTGCGCTCTAGGTTAGCGAGTCCGATCTGGTCTGACTGCCCGGAAACACCGCAGGACGCTGGGCGAGTGGTTTGGGGGCCGCCTCCCTCCTCCCCTCTTGGTGGGTTTACTCAAGCTCCCAAAGCGGGGTGGGGAGCACGCTTTTCTTTTTTTTTAACGTTGGTGTATATGGAGGCGGGCAGCTGTTTGGGGTGGAGGAGGCAAGTGCAGCCACCCAGGAACAGCTGGGCATCCTCAGTCCAGCAGGCGACTGGGATAGGGGGACTCTGGCTTTAAAGACATTCACTGAAAGTGAAAATGACCCTGGCAGGGGAGTTGCTTCAACCCCTTTTTTTAATTACCTGCTTATTAGGCCGTAGTGTCCACGGGTTCATGGAAAATTGCTTAGCTCCTCCTGGTAGCTGAAAGCGGCCCTAAGCAGGGAATCTGACAGTTTGGCCCCTCTTTCCCTGGGTCTCTGGTCCAGGGCTCTGTGTTCTCCTAGGTCTCCCTGTACCCTTTCCCAGGATTCCACACACCTGTCAACATCCAAGTCCTGAAAAACCATGGACTTTCTGGCCTCAATGAGGCCCAGCTTCAGATCCTGCTATTACAGAATGACCCCTGCCTTTGCCAGAGGTGAGTCACCAAGAAGTCATCCTCATATTGTCTGCACTGTGAAAGAAGCCACGGAGAATATAAGAAGTAGAGCTCAGTGTGAGGTGTACAGGTGAAGGTATAGGGCTAACCTTTCTGAGGTCTCTAATAGTACTGGGCTTGGATACACAGGGAGCTGGTGGGCCTGTGTGGTATGGAAATAGCAGTAATGGCTCCTGGTTTTTTGAGTGCTTACTGAATGCTAAGCAATTCATATACCTCAGCTCATTAATAACCTGTCCCCATTTTACAGATGAGGAAACTGAGGCTCAGATAGATGAAATAACTTGCCCAAGGTCACATAAGAAGATGGCAAATTAGGTCCATGAAGCCTGTGTTTTATGAATTGTCTGTATGCTTTTGCCTATTTTTCTGTTGAAGCATTTGTTGTCTCCTGTTAATTTAAGATTTTTTTTGGTACAGATCCCTTCTTGGGTCACATTTGTTAAAAGTATTTTTCCCTATTTTTTGGCTTTAGATACTAGTTTTAATTGCTTTGAAACAATATGATCTAGTTCTAAATGCTCAAAAAGTGCCCATTAGAACTGCTATGATGAGATTAGCATATCTGTATCTGTGTAGCTATGCACAAAATTTTTTTAAAACATAATAGTTGGAATCCCAAAAGAAAATATGACAGACAACCCTATTAGAAGTGGAATATTCTGAGCTAGAAGGATAATTCTATCATAGACACTCTTGAGCTGCCAGAAGAGGGCTGGGAAGAAGGGAGGATGTTGGGAAAATAGAAGGCTCATGATTGTGGTCCATTTTAAGGTATAGCCTAAGAGAAGAAAGTCACAAGGCTGGAGGTATGAGCTGGAGCCTTTGGCTCCGATGGCAGAGGCTGCCCTCTCGGCAGCAGAATCTGTACCCAGAAGCAGTACTGGAGTCAGCTTTAGGAGCCAAGAGGTTTATTATTGGCATCCATCTCCTTCTTAATTTCTTCAAACTTTGAAGCCAGGTTTGGTCGGTCATGGGAATGAGACAGAGACGTTCCAACTGTAGCCAAGCGGTGGGGGAGCAGGTCACAGGCAAGAAGGGAGAAGAGGGCGAAGCGGCTACCCGGTGCAGTCCTTCCTCCCAGGGACAAGGGGCAGGGCAACTTCTATTTACCTTTTAGTCCTTATGGTATTTTTTGACTTATGGAAGTTTAATATTTTTGTGTTGTTAAACCTACTTTAACACTTTTCTTTATGGCTTCTACCGCATATTCCAGCTTCATCTTGTCATATCACCCTGCTTCAGTGTTCTGTGAGCAGACAGTAGCTGGGCTCCACTTACAGCAGAAGCCCACCGCTGGGTCTCTTAGCTTGGACTGGTAGTGTATGTCACGAAGTGGCATGAAACATGGCCACTTGGATGGCAGGGACGATGGATGAGCACAGTGGATGAGACAGGAATGGTGCCTCCCATCTCTTGTTGGAAAAGGATGATCCCTTTTCACCACTCTCCTAAAAACACAGTTTATAGATACAGTACATGAGAAGACAATAAGGGACAAACATTGTGATTTATAATAAGAAATGCATATTTGGTCTTCATCCCCATTCCTGACACAGAGCCTAAAACCTGTGGATAAGAGCTCTGCAGGTTTCTTTTGTTATGTTAATATAATTTTGGGAAAGCCCCTAGGGAACCTAAGGATAGGGACTGGTTGCCAGAGAATCAATCATGGGATTAGAGAGTTGGAACTTTCAGCCCCTACCCACCTCCTGGGAGGGGAGGGGGCGGTTAGTGATGGAGCTTAGTGACTGACGGCCAATGATTTGATCAGTTGTGCCTGGGTGATGAAGCCTCCATAAAACCCCAAAGGATGGGGCGTCTTGAGAGCTTCTGGGTTGGTGAACACGTGGAGTGGCATGACTAGAGAGGGTATGGAAACTCTGCTCCCCTTCCCACATTCCTTGCCCTGTGATCCTCTTCCATCTGACTCTTGCTGAGTTATATCCTTTTCTAATAAACTGGTAATCTAATAAGTAAATCTTTCCCTGAGGTCTGGGAGCTGCTCTAGCAAATTAATCTAACCCAAGGAGGGACTCATGGGAACCTCCGATCTATAGCAGGTTAGCTAGAAACAGGTGAAAACGTGATTTGGGTGGGACAGGCATCTGACATGAGGGTAGTCTTGTCAGACTGAGCCCTTCACCAGTGGGATCTGATGCCATCTTCAGGTAGACAGTGTCTGAACTGAGTTAAAGTTTGTGGGACACCTGGTCAGTGACTACTGAGAATTAGAGATGGTGTTGAAAGAAACACTGGAAATATGTAAAAGGTTATGCTGATACATTTGAAAACTTGAATGAAATGGATACATTTCTAGAAAAATATAACTCATTAAAATTGATTCAAGAAAAAAAAGAAAGCCAGAATAGTCTTTTTTTAAAACAAAAGTATTGAAATAAAAAATATAAAACCCCACAAAACCAGGATATTAGTTAAAAGTCTTCTATAAGAAGAAAACGAGACTCATATAGTTTTATTGTTGAGCTCTATCAAATCTTTAAGGAATAAATTATTCTGATTTTGGGCTAGGTCTAGGATCTATGTTTTTTAAATCTCCTGTATATTTTTGAACCAATATCACACTGTTTAACTAGTTTATATTTTAATATATGATGGCACAATTCTCTATGCACATTACACTTCTTTTTCAAAATGTTTTTCTTTCATCAATTCTCACTTGTTTACTCACTTTTCTCAGATAAGCTTCAGAATCATTTAAATTCCTAAAATTATTTTATAGGAAATTTTTGTGTGTGTGTGTGGGTAGGATTTTCACTAAAATTACAAGTTCATTTTAGAAAATTGGCATCATAATTACAGGTAGGATGCTATTGTGTTCAAAACCAGGTCATTTATGTCCAGTAGAATTTCCCTCATCTTAGGGTTGACTGATTGCATTCCCATAATATCATTCAACATATTCCCTCTTCCCCCTGGATTTAAAGTAAATTGAGAGTTAGATCTGGAGGTTTGATCAGATTTAGGTTTGATTTTGTAGCAAGGATTTTTCATATATGTGGTGCATGTTAAGGTGACTAACCTTCCCTGGGACTGCTGAGTTTCCAGAGAAATCATATTTTTATGCTAAAACCTGTTGTATCACCTCGGGAGGCACACAGTGTCTGGTCATCGTTTTTTTTTTATACTTTGGTATCATTATTCTACAATTACATGTGCAATATTATGGTTATTAAACTACCCCCGTCATCAGGTCCACCCCCACCAACCCCATTATAGTCACTGTCCATCAGCGTAGTGAGATGCTATAGAATCACTATTGTCTTCTCTGAGTTGTACAGCCCTCTCCATGCCCCCCCAACATTACATCTGCTAATCATAATGCCCCTTTTTCCCTCTTATGCCTCCCTTCCCACCCATCTTCCCCAGTCCCTTTCCCTTTGGTAACTATTAGTCTGTCCCTGGGTTCTGTGAGTCTGCTACTGTTTTGTTCCTTCAGTTTTTTTCTTTGTTCTTAGACTCCACATATGAGTGAAATCATTTGATACTTGTCGTTTTCGGCTTGGCTTATTTCACTGAGCATAATACCTTCTAGCTCCATTCAGGTTGTTGCAAATGGTAGGATTTGTTTTCTTCTTATGGCTGAATAATATTCCATTGTGTATATGTACCACATCTTCTTTATCCATTCATCTACTGATGGACATGTAGGTTGCTTCCATTTCTTGGCTATTGTAAATAGTGCTGCGATGAACATAGGGGTGCATCTGTCTTTTTCAAACTGGGCTGCTGCAGTCTTAGGGTAAATTCCTAGGAGTGGAATTCCTGGGTCAAATGGTATTTCTATTTTGAGTTTTTTGAGGAACCTCCATACTGCTTTCCACAATGGTTGAACTAATTTGCATTCCCACCAGCAGTGTAGGAGGGTTCCCTTTTCTCCACATCCTCGACAACATTTGCTGTTGTTTGTGTTTTGGATGTTGGCCATCCTCACTGGTGTGAGCTGATATCTCATTGTGGTTTTAATCTGCATTTCTCTGATGATTAGTGATGCGGAGCATCTTTTCATGTGCCTGTTGGCCATCTGAATTTCTTCTTTAGAGAAGTGTCTATTCATGTCCTCTGCCCATTTCTTAATTGGATTATTTGCTTTCTGTTTGTTAAGGTGCATGAATTCTTTATATATTTTGGATGTCAACCCTTTATCAGATACATTTTTTATGAATATATTCTCCCATACTGTAGGATGTCTTTTTGTTCTACTGATGGTGTCCTTTGCTGTACAGAAGCTTTTCAACTTGATATGGTCCCACTTGTTTATTTTTGCTTTTGTTTCCCTTGCCTGGGGAGATATGTTCATGAAGAAGTCGCTCATGTTTATGTCCAAGAAATTTTTGCCTATGTTTTTTTCTAAGAGTTTTATGGTTTCATGACTTACATTCAGGTCTTTGATCCACCTTGAGTTTACCTTTGTGTATGGGGCTAGACAGTAGTCCAGTTTCATTCTCTTACATGTAGCTGTCCAGTTTTTCCAACACCAGCTGCTGAAGAGGCTGTCATCTCCCCATTGTATATCCAAGGCTCCTTTATCAAATATTAATTGACTGTGTATGTTTGGGTTAATGTTTGGATTTTCTATTCTGTTCCACTGGTCTGTGGGTCTGTTTTTGTGCCAATACCAAATTGTCTTGATTACTGTGGCTTTGTAGTAGAGCTTGAAGTCAGGGAGTGTAATTCCCCCTGTTTTATTCCTCCTTCTCAGGATTGCTTTGGCTGTTCGGGGTCTTTTGTGGTTCCATATGAATTTTAGAATTATTTGTTCCAGTTCATTGAAGAAAGCTGTTGGTAGTTTGATAGGGATTGCATTGAATCTGTAGATTGCTTTAGGTAGTATAGCCATTTTGACAATATTGATTCTTCCTAGCCAAGAGCATGGGATGCATTTCCATTTGTTAGTGTCCTCTTTAATTTCTCTTAGGAGTGTCTTGTAGTTTTCAGAGTACAGGTCTTTCACTTCCTTCCTTAGGTTTATTCCTAGGTATTTTATTCTTTTTGATGAAATTGTGAATGGAATTGTTTTTCTGATTTCTCTTTCTGTTAGTTCATCGTTAGTGTATAGGAAAGCAACAGATTTCTGTGTGTTAATTTTGTATCCTGCAACTTTGCTGAATTCAGATATTAGTTCTAGTAGTTTTGGAGTGGAGTCTTTAGGGTTTTTAATGTACAGTATCATGTCATCTGCAAATAGTGACAATTTGACTTCTTCTTTAGCAATCTGGATGCCTTGTATGTCTTTGTTTTGTCTGATTGCCGTGGCTAGGACCTCCAGTACTATGTTGAATAACAGTGGAGAGAGTGGGCATCCCTGTCTTGTTCCCGATCTTAGATGAAAAGCTTTCAGCTTCTCGCTGTTAAGTATGATGTTAGCTGTGGGTTTGTCATATATGGCCTTTATGATGTTGAGGTACTTGCCGTCTATACCCATTTTGTTGAGAGTTTTAATCATGAATGGATGCTGAATTTTGTCAAATGCTTTTTCAGCATCTATGGAGATGATCATGTGGTTTTTGTTCTTCTTTTTGTTGATGTGGTGGATGATGTTGATGGATTTTCGAATGTTGTACCATCCTTGCATCCCTGGGATGAATCCCACTTGATCATGGTGTATGATCCTCTTGATGTATTTTTGAATTCGGTTTGCTAATATTTTGTTGAGTATTTTTGCATCTACGTTCATCAGGGATATTGGTCTGTAATTTTCTTTTTTGGTGCGGTCTTTGCCAGGTTTTGGTATTAGAGTGATGCTGGCTTCATAGAATGAGTTTGGAAGTATTCCCTCCTCTTCTATTTTTTGGAAAACTTTAAGGAGAATGGATGTTATTTCTTCTCTATATATCTGGTAGAATTCAGAGGTGAATCCTTCTGGTCCGGGGGTTTTGTTCTTGGGTAGTTTTTTGATACCGATTCAATTTCATTGCTGGTGATTGGTCTGTTTAGTTTTTCTGTTTCTTGCTTGGTCAGTCTTGGAACGTATTTTTCTAAGAAGTCGTCCATTTCTTCTAGATTTTCCAGCTTGTTAGTATATAGATTCTCATAATATTCTCTTATAATTCTTTGTATTTCTGTGGGGTATGTCGTGATTTTTCCTTTCTCATTTCTGATTCTGTTTATGTGTGTAGATTCTCTTTTTCTCTTAATGAGTCTGGCTAGGGGTTTATCTATTTTGTTTATTTTTTCAAAGAACCAGCTCTTGGTTTTATTGATTTTTTTTCTATTGTTTTATTCTTCTGAATTTTATTTATTTCCTCTCTGATCTTTATTATGTCCCTCCTTCTGGTGACTTTGGGCCTCATTTGTTCTTCTTTTTCCTATTTCAGTAATTGTGTCTTTTAGACTATTCATTTGGAAATGTTCTTCCTTCTTTAAATAGGCCTGGATTGCAATATACTTTCCTCTTAGAACTGCCTTTGCTGTGTCCCACAGAAATTGTGGCTTTGTGTGGTTGTTGTCATTAGTCTCCATATATTCTTTGATTTCTGTTTTGATTTGGTCATTAACCCATTGATTAATGAGGAGAATGTTGTTAAGTCTCCATGTATTTGTGAGCCCTTTTGATTTCTTTCTAAAATTTATTTCTAGTTTTATTCCTTGGTGATCTGAGAAGTTGGTTGGTAGGATTTCAGTCTTTTTGAACTCACTGAGGTTCTTTTTGTGGCCTAGTATGTGATCTATTCTGGAAAATGTTCCATGTGCTCTTGAGAAGAATGTGTATCCTGTTGCTTTTGGGTGTAGAGTTCTGTAGATGTCTGTTAGTTAGGTCCATCTGTTCTAGTGTGTTGTTCAGTGCCTCTGTGTCTTTACTTATTCTCTGTCTGGTTGATCTGTCCTTTGGAGTGAGTGGTGTGTTGAAGTCTCCTAAAATGAATGCATTGCTGTCTATTTCCTCCTTTAATTCTGTTAGTATTTGTTTCACATATGCTGGCCCTCCTGTGTAGGGTGCATATATATTTATAATGGTTAAATCTTTTTGTTGGACTGACCCCTTTATCATTATGTAATGTCCTTCTTTTTCTCTTCCTACTTTCTTCGTCTTGAAGTGTATTTTGTCTGATACAAGTACTGCAACACCTGCTTTTTTCTCTTTGTTGTTTGCATGAAATACCTTTTTCCATCCCTTCACTTGTAGTCTGTGTATATCTTTGGGTTTGAGGTGAGTCTCTTGAAGGCAGCATATAGATGGATCTTGCTTTTTTATCCATTCTGTTACTCTGTGTCTTTTGATTGGTGCATTCAGTCCATTTACATTTAAGGTGATTATGGATAGATATGTACTTATTGCCATTGCTGGCTTTAGATTCGTGGTTACCAAAGGTTCAAGGGTTCCTTCTTTACTATCTAACAATCTAACTTAACTTTCTTGTTAAGTTGTTGTAAACACCATCTGATGTTTCTTTATTTCTCTCCCTTCTTATTCTTCGTCTTCCATTCTTTATATACTAGGTGTTTTATTCTTTGCCTTTAGTTAGTATTTGGATGGTCTGCTTTCTTTGCTATGATTTTATTTTCTCTGGTGACTTCTTTTTAGCCTTAGGGTTGCTTCCCTCTAGAGCAGTCTGTTTAAGATATCCTGTAGTGGTGGTTTATGAGAGGCAAACTCTCTCAACTTTGGTTTGTCTGGAAATTGTTTAATCCCTCTGTCATATTTAAATGATAATCGTGCTGGATACAATATTCTTGGTTCGAGGCCCTTCTGTTTCATTATGTTAAATATATCATGCCATTCTCTTCTGGCCTGTAAGGTTTCTATTGAGAAGTCTGATGATAGTCTGATGGGTTTTCCTTTGTAGGTGATCTTTTTTCTCTCTCTAGCTGCCTTTAATACTCTGTCTTTATCTTTGATCTTTGCCATTTTAATTATTATGTGTCTTGGTTTTGTCTTCTTTGGGTCTCCTGTGTTGGGAGATCTGTTGGCTTCCGTGGACTGTGACACTATTTCCTTCCCCAGTGTAGGAAAGTTTTCGGCAATTATTTCCTCAAAGACACTTTCTATCCCTTTTTCTCTCTCTTCTTCCTCTGGTACTCCTATAATGTGAATATTGTTCCATTTGGATTGGTCACACAGTTCTCTTAATATTCTTTCATTCCTCGGCATCCTTTCATCTCTCTCTGCCTCAGCTTCTCTGTATTCCTGTTCTCTGATTTCTATTCCATTAACTGTCTCTTGCATCTCATCCAGTCTGTTATTAAGCCCATCGATCGCTTGTCTGATTTCTTCATTGTCTTTCCTCACTTCCCTCACTTCCTCCCTCAGCTCTTGCACATTTATCTGTAGGTCCATCAGCATGGTTATGACTTTTATTCTGAATTCTTTTTTAGGAAGACTGCATTTCCATTCCTTCAGGTTCCCTTTCAGGTGTTGTCTGGGTCTGGGTGATCTTTGTCTGTACCATATTCCTCAGTCGTTTCATGGCGATAGAAGTGGTTGCTGGTAGTTGCCACGTATGTCAGCTGGGCTCTTTAAGACTTTAAAAAGAAAAAAAAAGAGAGAAAGAAAGAGAAAAAAAAGAAAAAAAGAAAGAGAAGAAAAAACAAAAAACAAAAGCAAACAAAAAAAATCGCCCATCGGGAGTAGATTCTGTGGGGATGCTGTAGGGGCGCTGTTGCTCCACTATTGTGCAGTCGTGGCCACACCGCTCCGCACGGCCCTCTGTAGCTCTGGCCGTGGTGGGAACGAATGGGAGGCTGTTGATCCCTGTAGGAATTCTAAGTGCGGCCACCCTTTCCCAGTCACCAGCTAAGGGGTCTGAAACTCCCCAGGACTCCCAGCCTGCTGGGCTGAGTGTGCCGGGGGGATCCAGCTCCTACGCTGGGCTCCTGTCTCTTTAAGGCTGCTGAAAAAAGTGCACGCTTTTTTTTTTCCTTCCCAGGAGCCAGCAGCAAGGACCTGGATGCGTTCCCCGCTCAGATCCTGTACCTTCTGTCTCTCCAATCTCCGCTACACCACGCGATGTGTGTAAGCGCTCCCCGCCCGGGGCTGGTTATTTCGTGGGGTGTACTTCCACTCCCTCCCAGCTCTGAATCCTCTACTCCCGCCGGTGCGCTGGGGTGGGTGAGTGCTCGGGGCCCGCCGGGTCACGGCTCCGTATCTTACCCGCCTCGCGGGGTGCCGTGTCCTCTCAGGTGTAGCTGCACGCTGTGGGCTTTCCTATGTATTCTGGTCTCTCTTTTAGGAATAGTTGTATTTGCTGTATTTTCATAGATATATATAGTTTTGGGAGGAGCTTCTGCCGCCCTGCTCCAGCCGCCATCTTTCTGGAAGTCTTCATCATCGTTTTTATGTGTGAGGTTAAGATTGATTTTATGTGTGAGGTTAAGGTTGACAGTCTAATCCATCCTTGTAAAGTTCCTCATTGGAGGGTCTTGGTTGCCTGATGCAGACCCAGTTTACATTAGTTGTCCCAATATCATTATTAATAGTGCTCCCTAAAAAAATTCTCTTGTCTGGATGATAAACTGTCTGTTCACGCTACTTGTCTATATTGGTTTCCCTGGAAGCAGAGTCTGACATAAGGATTTAGGTGCATGTGATTTATTGAAGGAGGCTTCCTTGGTTGAAACTCTGTAAGGTAAAGAAGGAGGGAAGCAGGATACAGGTAAGAAAAAGGGAGAAATAGGGTGAGGTCTGTCATGTCTAGGTTCTGGAGCAAAAATTACACTGAAGAAATTATTCTAGCCTTGAGGCAAGGAGGCCAGCCCTTTGTACCTCCATAGAAGAGGGCAGATTAACTGAGGGTCAAGGTCAGAGAGGGGCCACTGTGAGTAAATAGCAGTGGGGGCGGGGGGGGGGGGGAAATTGATGGGTGTGGACAGTATTACACTACTGACCCATCTTTCACCAGAAGTTGCCATTTAGAGAAGCTGTCATTTATTGGCTTAAAAGAGATAGTGAAAATCAGTGTTTTATGTGTTGTCTCATTTCTGTACCAGGTGTGTTTACAACAAAGGTGGAGCACTGTACAGTTACTGCATTTCAGGGGTAAGTGCAACAAGTTTCATGTGTGCAAATCCTTTGTTGGGGAGAGTGCATGCTTCAGAAATGCAAGCAGTCCCATCAGTTCATTCATGCCACAGCCCTGAGCTGCTCCAGGTCCAAGGACTGACTATACCAAGTGCCATTAATTTTCAGATAATCTCTACCTACAAGCACATGAAGCTACACAAGATGCTTAAAAAAAGGTGAGAGTATCAGAGGTAGACAAAGACTGTCAGCAAGGTAGCTTTGCCCTGAAAGTGAGTCTGGGGGGGAAACATTTCATATGTTAAGTGCTGCGCTGTATTTGGAAAAATAGGACAGTCAACATTTTATGACAGAGAGCTGTGATTCTAACCAAAGGAAGGAAGGGATGGAGTTTATCTTCAGTGTTGCCAGCTAAGGGCATGTGTCCAAGTGTTTGAATGGTGTAGCTCCTAGGAAAGTTGGGATGAGGAGGTAGGGGCAATAGTCTTAGAGCGTCAATGGGAACAAAGAGGAGGGAGCTGGGCCCGTAACTAGAAAGGTAAGGATAATGTAGGGATGGCTTTCTGTTATTAACATGAGTTAAAGTTTTTCTTTTTCTTTTTTATTGAGGTGTAATGAACATAAAATGTTGTATTAGCTTTAGTTGTACAACATGATTTGCTCTTTGTCAACATTGAAATGATCACCACAATAAGTCTAGTTAACAGCCATCACTACATAGTTGCAAAATTCTTTTTTCTTGGAATGAGAACTTTTAAGAAAGTTTTTTCTTTTTTAATTTTTAAGAAATTTTAACCACACTGCAGAAACATTTGGAAAACAGAGTAGAAATGCAAATTGCAATGACTCTATTCACTCTAATCCACAATAACTGTTACCACTTATTTGCAGGGCCTTTCATCCTGTTACTACACAAATTGCTAGCCCCCTGGTGGTCCAAATATGCATTAGTTTTGTATCTCAATTTTTTACTTTATTCAACCTCATAAATATCTTCCCATATTGCTGCATATATGTAGTCAGTTTTGTTTTTTAAAGATCTACAAAGGGTGGCTAGTGTTCCTTTAATTATAATGCATTCAGATTATTTATTCTACTTGTAGTTGGAAAACAGTTTCGGTGGGTGGTGGGTTGAGGAGAACCTTGATGGGAGAACCAAATCTCCAACGTCAACGTCAGAGGCTCTAAGCTATTAATGGGGAGTTTTCTTGGATTGGGATAGTAGTGGCTTACTTCGTGGGTGAAAGGTTTGAAGGAAGGGAGGGCTCTGCATCTACAAGTGTCAGAGGCTGTCTAGGGAACCCTGAGTAGTAGCAGAGATCTACTCTGGACTGTGGATAGGGCCTGAAATTTTCTTCATCTGGTCTTGTTTAGTGGATCTCTCCTAATGATGAAATGGTGACTTTCTGCTTGCTCTGTGTATATAATTTTTTTTTCTTTTTTAATCCAGAAGACACAAACTCTCCAGATCCAGAGTGTTGGGAGTTTTGTGTGAGATCTGATTGGTGGGGTTAATGCTCCTAACAGTAAATGAAATGTAGAGTGATAAAGGGGTGTCTTAGGAAAGCTCCATCTCTTTTTTCTTCTTTTTAGATAATTCACCTTCTTCTGTTGATCATTCACAGGGCCTTGAGAAACAAGGAGTACAAGTATGTGGGGCTGTAGAAGCCAGCCCTCTGGTTTCTGCTCCTGCTCAGTCAGCTAAGAAGCCACAGGTGGATAAACCTTAAAGGAAGTCCGTCAAGTAAAGAGCAGTGTGTCCAGTTGGAAGTTCTGAAAACAAAGCTGTTGCTTAGCTTTAATTTGTAACCATTTGTAAGTCTGGGGAGAGGAAATCCCAGGGCAAAATACCTCTAAAAACCGAAATCAGTCAAAGGGGGAAATAAAGTTTAAAATCAGTTTATTGCTCACAGACTGCAGTCCCGGGCATCTCTCTTTCCTGCTCCAGCAGAAGCAAAACCGGCCCTGCCCCTCACCTCTTGGGTACAGATAAGCCCTCTGTTGCTCAGGTAATTACCCATTGAAATGGAGATGAACTTCTCTTCACCCCTGAGGAATGATGCAAATGCACTACAGCCGTACTTCTCTCCACCTCTGAACACCTATTGATATGCAGATGTACTAAAGCCAGGCGAGCTGGAAATGTTACAATTTTACTCACACAGTTCATTCATTTAGTCTTTATCCCTAGTGCTCATAGTAATACCTGCCTGTCTTGCCAATGGGTGTCAGTCCCTGGCAAGTTCACTATGGATTCAATGTGACCAAAGAAATGACAGTAGAGTGTTCTTGGGGTGAAAGGGTTTTATACCCAATTTTATTTCTGTGGTGGCAGGTCAATCAGTAGAATCCAGTCCACTCAGAGGGAGTCTGCATGCAGTAAGCCGGTCTCTGCCTTTGGGCCTCTGTTCTTGGTGCTGCCACCACTCCAGTCTCTGCTCTCCTGTGGCCTTGCCACTGTGTTGCCCAGACACTGGGTAGGATTCTTTATATAGAGTCAATAACGACACGTTGCCCACACATGTGTAGTGAGCTAGCCAGCCAGGGCCAGGTGAGAATCCTGACCACAGGAACCTTCATTTTGTCCACACTGCCTCACGGTTGTTGGGAAGATGTGAGACTGGGAGGATAAAATTGGGGCTGGGTGGTTGGGGATTCAGGCCAAGAGAAGGTAAATCCCCAATACAGATGGAGTCAGTCCATGGCACAGCCTGACGATGGCAGCTTCTGCCTCCAGCCTCTGAGAGCTTTCCCCAGGCTTGCTAGAGCTTTAAAGGGGCAGGTTTCTGCTCACTTGCTCTGTGACCCAGCCCATATTTTTCTATACACCCATGTACATTGTTTACATTCATGGTATTCATAGTTTGGACACTTTGTACTCTCTCTTTTTTTTTACGTAATGTTCCCTAAGTTTCTTTTCCATGTTTGTTCACATTTATCATGCATCATTTTTATGCACACACTAATATATCATCGTTTCTTAACCATTTCCCTTATTCTGGGATATTTCTATACGTTTTGAATATAACTTCTTAAAATCTGTAAATATTGAATTTTTAAAGTTATTTTTGCTTAGCTTCTAGGTGCTAAAGGATACTGTCTTTTGATTTGTATGTCTTTAATGAACACAAATGAATATTTTCTGTGTCTGCTTTTGTACATCTTATTTTGTGCCTTTTGTACATGCCCTTTAATTACTAGGGCCCTCCTCTGTGCTGATGTAGGAGGACCTTTGATTAGGTTCCTTAATTTTCATAAAAGGATGTCAGCCAAACTGTGCTTATATGACATCCAATTCTTAGGCATCCATCCTCAGCCATCACCCAGAGTACATAACTTTGGGTGCTCACCAAATTTCCTACCTCACTCTGTCTAATCTCCAACTCTTACTAAAGTTTTACCAAAGCCCAGTTGCTATAGTTCAAAGGATGGGTGGTTCATTCATTCCTCTAAATTGTATCCATTCTTTCTGTGGATCCGGAAGGACCATCAGAAACCTACATACTATACCCTTTTCATGTGGACTTTCCCTTTCTTCCCTTCCCCTACCCCCACCCACCCAGCTATCTGCATTCAGTTACATTTATATGTTCATTCTTTGTTGGCAGGAAGGGGTATCACAGAGAAGCAGTGTTATGAAATCCTTTTCTGTGTTTGCTGTTGTAATATCCCGAAAGTTGGTATGTAAAATGTTTTTTTTTTAATTTAACTGCCCAGCAATAACATAACATTTGGGAAATAGGGACAAGTAGGGTTTTCATAAACCGAAACTTATTTTAGAAAAAAATCTTATCATGAAATGCCGTTGTTTCTATTGGGGGAGGTGTGCAAAATTGTCCTTTTAAAGCAAGAAATTGCTGTGTTTTCTTATAGCAGACAGTGAGACTCATGCAATTTATGTGAATCTTTTGACTTTGATGGTCAGTATTTCTGAAAGCCCTTTATGTTTTGCATATCTTGTTTCGTTTCTCCTAGTTCTGATTTCTCCAGGTGCTAGTTTTTTAAAAAATTATTTTTACATTTTATTATTGCTTACCTTTTATCCTTTTAATATGTATACTTTTGTTGTAAGCCATCTTAAGTCCTTAATGAAACAGTGTAGTGTATAAATGTATTTCTTTTACTTTAAGAGACTTGATGGACTTCTCCATTTACTGTGTTCTTTTTATATACCTTATATGTGAAGTTACTGACCCTCTGTAATCTTTGTTATGAAATTTTATTAAATTCTTTAATATCCTATTTTAACTTCAGTTTTGTTGGTGCTTATTTTGTAAAAATATTTTATATAATCATACTTATCTCTCTACTTTTTGTCTGATGATTCAGCTGTGAGTGAGTTACTGTGTTAGAGTTGGAGATACATTTTCTTTGGTAATTTGTTGGGGCTTATGAGGTGAAGCTGTACATTTGTAGCCTCCACAGAATTCAACATATCCTAAACTGAATGATTAACTTTCCTCCAGACTTGTTCCCCCTTTTGTTTCTGTGTTTTGGAGTGTCACCACCTAATAACTTTTTTTTTATACTTTATTTTGGTATCATTAATCTACAATTACATGTGCAATATTATGGTGATTAAACTACCCCCTTCATCAGGTCCCCCCCACCAACCCCATTACAGTCACTGTCCATCAGCGTAGTGAGATGCTATAAAGTCACTACTTGTCTTCTCTGAGTTGTACAGCCCTCTCCGTGTCCCCGCAACATTACATCTGCTAATCATAATGCTCCTTTTTCCCCCTTGTCCCTCCCTTCCCACCCATCCTCCCCAGTCCCTTTTTGGTAACTATTAGTCCATTCTTGGGTTCTGTGAGTCTGCTGCTGTTTTGTTCCTTCAGTTTTTTTCTTTGTTCTTATACTCCACATATGAGTGAAATCATTTGATACTTGTCTTTTTTGGCTTAACTTATTTCACTGAGCATAATACTCTCTAGCTCCATCCATGTTGTTGCAAATGGTAGGATTTGTTTTCTTCTTGTGGCTGTATAATATTCCATTGTGTATATGTACCACATCTTCTTTGTCCATTCATCTACTAATGGACACTTAGGTTGCTTCCATTTCTTGGCTATTGTAAATAGTGCTGTGATAAACATAGGGGTGCATATGTCTTTTTCAAACTGGGCTGCTGCATTCTTAGGGTGAATTCCTAGGAGTGGAATTCCTGGGTCAAATGGTATTTCTATTTTGAGTTTTTTGAGGAACCTCCATACTGCTTTCCACAATGGTTGAACTAATTTGCATTCCCACCAGCAGTGCAGGAGGGTTCCCTTTTCTCCACATCCTCGCCAACATTTGTTGTTGTTTGTGTTTTGGATGTTGGCCATCCTCACTGGTGTGAGGTGATATCTCATTGTGGTTTTAATCTGCATTTCTCTGATGATTAGTGATGTGGAGCATCTTTTCATGTGCCTGTTGGCCATCTGAATTTCTTCTTTAGAGAAGTGTCTATTCATGTCCTCTGCCCATATCTTAATTGGATTATTTACTTTATGTTTGTTGAGACCACCTAATAACTTATGCCAAAAACCTGCAAATTGTCCTGTGCTCCTGGTTCCCTGTGTCAAATTGGTTACTTGGTGTTAGAGATTTTCTTTCCCTTCTAAAACCTCTCAAATTGTTCTCCTTCTCTGCCCTTTCTGTTCATCCTCTACACACTGCCTTATTTCAAACCCTTAGTACCTCTTTCATTTATTCCCCAGATGCAGACCCTAGTGGTTTTCAAGGCATGAGGTGCTAGATGGCCCCTGCTCCATCCACTTCAATGATGGTAGCCTCATTTTAATATTTTAATGTAATAGGCTTTTGTGGATTTCATTGCTATCCTTAGCACCCTTCTCTCCCCCTGCCTTCCAGCCTGCTGCCTGGGTGATCTTTTGAAATGCTAACTTAATGGTATTGCTTTTTTTCTGCCATAACCTTCATTGGTCCCCATAATGCAGGGTAGGCATCATTAAGCTCAGATGCCAACAGGGAACAGAAAGGTGAGCTCAATGGATGAAGTTAGCTGGATATAAGAGAAATAGGGAAGAAGAGAAAGTGCTGTGGCAAACTGCCTCATCTAAAAGGGACAACTGCCAGTTGTTTCCAATGGGAATGCAGGGCCCCGTTTGCCATATAGTCCAATTTGTCAAAAGAAGCAGATGCAGATTTTTATGAAAAATTTGGTTTTTAAACATTGGCTTTGAATTGACTTTTTAAACATGCAGACCAATACTACTGACCTAGTTGAAAGTTTTGGAATGTGCCATTTTACTTTGTGACTCTGTTTGTAAATGAAGCTCCCTTTAAGTGCCACCCCTTTCCTCCTCCTGCCTCAAAACCTGGCAAAATTAGGTTCTTTAAAATGCTAGTTTAACCTTTCCTGACCCTAGGAAATGCAG
This sequence comes from Smutsia gigantea, assembly GCA_032199065.1. Lineage (NCBI taxonomy): Eukaryota > Metazoa > Chordata > Mammalia > Pholidota > Manidae > Smutsia > Smutsia gigantea. The sequence goes on from JAVSCE010002859.1 coordinate 34,464, forward strand.
CTCTTTGTACCCTCAAAGCTCTAACATGCAACTTACTACATTACATTGCCAGGCTTTCTGCCTTGATTAGCTAACTTTGAGCACCGATGTTATTTATTCTTCCTGATAATTCTAACACTTGGTAGCTTAGAAATACTCTTTGCCATCTAATGAATTAAACTGCGTATTTGAAGCCTTTGAGTCGGTACCATATTGGTCTTCATTGTTTTTTTTCTCTCCCCACGTACATATTTTTAATGTCAAAAAATCTTTTGTTCTCTAAGGAATGTGTTATATAAGGCAAACACATCTTTTTGGTGCTTTAGTTTGAATTGTCTAGGTCTAAAATTAACTCTGTAAGACTTATGCTCCTGTTCCTAATTCTTTCCATCAAGGAATTAAGCTTCTTCATTATTGATGTGTTTCTTGATTTCTTTCATTATAATTTGTTCTTGTTTTTGTCTGGGTCTTAAATATTCCTCATTGCATTAATTCTTTCTTGGCTAAATCTGTATTGCTACTTAGTATGGGAATCTTTATCTATCATTAGAATGCTATTAATTTAAAAATATTTGTCTTTGGTGAATTGTCCGTGTTCTAACAGTGTTAGATGGCCTGTTTGTTTTTTCTTTAAAATCATAACTGCAAATATATTTGTCTTTTCCTATGTATTTCTGTTGTGTGTTAAAGAAGATTGTGATTAATAGATATTTTTTGATATATCTTCATTGAATATGAAATTCATTCTTGTTTTTTAATAAATGCTCTATGTATAAAGGGAAATAAGATTGTTTATGAGAAGTTTTTCATAGGAATTGGTGTCTTTTGATATTGTAATCATAATTTTTATCATTTAAATCACCTGATATGATTATGTTGATGGTTTTACTATGTTAAAACACTCTTAAATTCTGAGTAACTCTACTTGATGTATTTTTTCAATCAGGAATTGGTGTCTTTTGATGTTGTAATCATAATTTTTATCATTTAAATCACCTGATATGATTATGTTGATGGTTTTACTATGTTAAAACACTCTTAAATTCTGAGTAACTCTACTTGATGTATTTTTTCAATGTATTTCCCCCCCTATTTGGTAACTTTTACTGTAAGAGTATACATCTATGCATTCATAAATAAAATTCATTTATGTTTTATGTGTATATGTAGTAATTTCTTTTTCATTTTTATTTGTATATGCTCAGAGTATAAATTTTATTCTAAGTGCTGTTTTGAGTTTTTACAAATTGATTTGTAATATTATTATTTTTATTTACTTTTCCAGCTTTGTTGAGATATAATAGACGTACAACATTGTGTAAGTTTAAGGTGTACAAGGTGATAAATGTATATATTGTGAAATGATTACTACAATAAGGTACGTAAATATATCACCTCACATTCATTATTATTTAAAAAATAATGTATTACTGTATCCTTGAATTTCTCTGTTACTATTTAGGAATATTTTTCCAAACTTTTTTTTTTAATGTATTATTGTGGAAGTTTTTGGAAAATGCAGGTATGTGTTAAGAAGGAAGTAATAGTTATTTGTAGTACCACTATGTAGTGGCATTCTAAGTCCATTAGATATACAACCTCATTTAATTGTCAAAACAGAGTTGAGTTAGATCACTAACTCACCTTTGACAGAGCATGGGGAAAAGACACACGCCTGGGTAAGATGACATCAGGTATAATTTTAATGAATTCTGAAAGGCCAGTGTGGGCTAGCATGTCAATTTGTAATAGCGTATCAATGAGAAAGTTATGTAAGAACAACCAAAACGTATAGACTGCAATGATTGATATAGGTAATCCCCCCCACTGACATACACTTTCAAGGATGAGATGATCTCCACATTATAGCAATGCTTATGAACATAGCAAATGATGAAGACAAGTTATAATATCCAGTTGGACAAGGGGCCTGAAGCTGAGCTCTCATGCACTGCTGGAGGAAATGTACAATAGAAGACAAGTTGGCAATACTATAAAAGGTCTTAAAAGTAAGCATGCTGTTTGGTCAAACAATTCCAGTTTCAGACATTTGTCATGTGGTAACAATAAAAGATGTGTAGAGGAATTTCTGTACAAAATTGTGTATATTTGTCAGGGTGCCAGCAAAAAACAGCACACTTAAACTGAGTAAGTGGGGAGAATTTAATGAAAGACTATTTATAAGGACATGGGCAGGGTTAAGGGAAACCAACAAAGGTTGACAGAATGAATACTCAGGGCTAGTGATGGGGACACCATTCTACCCTAAGGGAGGCACAAAGGGAGGCAGCTGCTTCAGGAAGCCAGGGAGAGTAGTCTTAGGAGAGAACCTCCCACCAGATGTGTTCAAGGCCTTATGTTCAAGAAAGCCAACTAGTAGTCCTTCAGGGTGGGAGCTGGGTATAAATACCCTTCCTTCCCTTTTCCTCCATTATTAGGTTTCTTGCTGGTGCCCCCACATTGGCCAAACCCACAGGAAGGCAGAAAGGGAGGAAGCCCCATGATGCAGCCTTGCAAAGGCCAGCTTCCCAAAGCAAGTAGCATGGTGGAGAAGGGGAGAGGCTGGACCGCAGGCTGGTAAACACACGGCACTGCTTTCAAAGGAAACCACACTGAACGATTTACGGTTGGCTCATATCTTGGAATACAATGCCACCATTAAAAATGGTGTTTAGAAGTATTCCTTGTTAAGGTGAAGAGATGTTCATAATATATTCTTTATTTTATTTTATTTTTATTATTGAGGTATCATTGATACACAATCTTATGCTCAGATTTCATATGATCAACACTGTGGTTACTACATTCCCCCTATTGTCAAGTCCCCACCATACACCCCATTACAGTCACTGTCCATCAGCATAGTAAGCTTCTCTGTGCTATACTTCCTTCCCTGTGCCCCCTCCGATATTACGTGTGCTCATCATAATGCCCCTTAATTCTCTTATCCCTTCCTTCCCACCCATCCTCCCCAGTCCCTTTCCCTTTGCTAACTGTTAGTACATTCCTGGGTTCTGTGAGTCTGCTGCTGTTTTTTTTGTTCCTTCATTTTTTCCTTTGTTGTTATACTCCAAAAAATGAGTGAAATCATTTGGTACTTGACTTTCTCCGCCTGGTTTATTTCACTGAGCATAATACCCTCTAGCTCTATCCATGTTGTTGCAAATGGTAGGATTTGTTTTCTTCTTATGGCTGAATAATATTCCATTGTGTATATGTGGCACTTCTTCTTTATGCGGTCATCTACTGATGGACACTTAGGTTGCCTCCATTTCTTGGCTATTGTAAATAGTGCTGTGATAAACATAGGGTTGCATATGTCTTTTTCAAACTGGGCTGCTGCATTCTTAGGGTAAATTCCTAGGAGTAGAATTCCTGGGTCAAATGGTATTTCTATTTTGAGTTTTTTGAGGAACCTCCATACTGCTTTCCACAATGGTTGAACTAGTTTACATTCCAACCAGGAGTGTAGGAGGGTTCCCCTTTCTCCATATCCTCGCCAGCATTTGTTGTTTGTCTTTTGGATCTTGGCCATCCTAACTGATGTGAGGTGATGCCTCATTGTGGTTTTAATTTGTATTTCTCTGATGATTAGCAATAATATATTCTTGAATCCAACAAAATTTTATGTACAGTCTGATCCCCAAATTTCTATCAGTATTGTGTATGTGTATGTGTGTGCATGCAAATTTATGCTTTTAAAATGTCCAGAAGAGCATACGGTCTTATGTTCGCAGTGCTTCTTTTGGGGTGGTGAGATTACACATTATTTTAATATTCATAACTTTACTTCTCTGTATCTTCTGCTTTTTCTGTGATGTGTAATAAAAATTAAGTTTCTTTTTTCAGAAAATGACAAGTTTGGCATGATCCCAAATTAATTCTTTGAGTTAAGTAGGTGCTGTTCTTAACACTGGCAAGGAAAATTCCTTAAAAATTATATTAGAAGCCAATTTTATTTTTGATCATGGTTACAAAATTATTAAAATTCCAGCAAAGAATTGAGCAATAATAATTATCATTATATATAATGAAATGCCAAATACTGAGTGACTTACCTGATTCTCTAATTTATTTTCATACAACACTATGAAGTAGTTCTCATAACTTTCATCCAGAGCCTACAAAATTTAAATTTTGTAAGCATATTTTATTGTTTGGACATTGTCATTTCCTAAAGGGTAGAGATTCTGTTTTTCCTCTATATTTCTGTGAAGAGCCTTAGTTCACTAAATTTAATAAATGTTTGCCCGTGCCAATTACTGTAACTTACCAAACTTTGTACAAGGCCAAGGTAATCTCACATCTGACGCGACCTTTTATGTTTTTCATGTAGTGTTCGGTTGGTATTTCATGGTGTGTAGCAGAGGAATCAGCATTTCTTGACATCCTTAGAAGTCTGAGAAAGTACTCTTGTCGGTGTAAGGATGGGCAAGTAGATGCTGGGGTACATTGCTTCTAGTCCTGGCCCTGAAGAACTGTTGACAAACTTATGCTCCCCTTAGGTGAATTTGCTAAGTTAATCTAATTACCTGATTAGGTTCATTGTTAACTGGGGAGCAGGGAGGCATAAGGTGAGGGAAGAGACTGGTATGGAGTTCATTTCTTATACTTCTGTTTATTCATTCAGTAAGCTAGTTGAACCCTACAACTGCCAGCATTGTGTTAGGCACTGGGAATAAGAAGATGAAAATGAGAAGGTCTCTGCCCTTGAAGATTTATTTCATATGTTCAGTGCAGTGACAGTGGTAGCAGGGACTCATGGCTACCAGCCCAGCTAGGGGAGATCAGGGATGGTTACCTGCAGAAGTGATGTCCTGTCTGTAATGGCAGGAGGCTTCAAGAGCAGAGCTCTTTCCTAGGAAGTAGGAAAGGTGTCCATCTAGGGATTTGAGGGGGGAAGGAGTTTTCTAGAGAACCAGGGTAATTAGGACAGTTACACAGTTGGTGTGGTTTGGCCTTCTTTGTTCATATAATTGATTCAAACTCATGACAAGGTGGAAGAACAAGGAACTGAACTAGGCTACTATCATTATTCTCATTCTAAATTAGAGCCAGAGTCGTTGAGTTTTAGAACATGGTCGTATGTGAGTTGGAGTTAGTAGAATGCCAGAGAACGATAGTGACTCTAAAAACAGCTTTCACCAACTGTTCCCATGATTCTAACGTGGATTTTTGGCATGCCTCAGGGGAGCAGCCCATGGGTTTAGGGCTGTAGTGGGAAGTGACCATGGAGAGTGTGGGCAGAGGACTGAGCCAGCCGATCTATGGCAGCTTGTGTGTTGTGGGGAGGGGACTGGGGGAAAGGAGGTACAGGAAACTGCAACAGAGGCAAGGCCTGGAACGTGCGTTGGAAACATTCTTGCCATTATTGCTGCTGAATGGCTCAAAAGGGACACACGTGTCCAGCCTGTTCCACCCACAACAAAGATCCTGGGTTTAGACCTTGTACCTGTGGTCATGAGTACTCTGAGGATGTCTCTCCCTCCACTGGCTTCCTCTTTGATAGGCAGGAGGTCCTCCCTAGGGATTCAAGTAAATTGAAGTAATTATTTATTTTAGATCATGGCAGCTCTAAACTCTTAGCTTGCTAGAATCTGACTATATCCTACTATTTGCTCTTTTGTCCCCAAATTCCTTCTGTGTAGCTCTTCCTCTGATTAGGCAAGTGGCCCACCCTGTGCCCACATATGTTCATTTCTACCTTCTTGCCCTTGAGATTTCTGCTTTGCTTTGCCTGTCTCCTTTTCTCTGCAGTACTCTTTCTCCTCTTGTTTTTGTTCCTTTAACAAGTGTTGCTCATTGTTCCCATTCAAGACCCAGCTTAAGGCCCATGTAGTCTGTAAAACCTTCCCTACCTACTGTAGCTCACACTGATTTCGTCCATTTTGGATTTTCATATTTATAATCCAAATCCTGCCATCTAACACTGAGATGTATGGTGTTGAATGGGGAGAAATCAGAGGTCTTCTAAGGCCCCATCTTGGCAGATTGGCATCTGTCCTTTCTGCTCTCAGAAGAAGACATTGTCTTCTTCTAAACATTTTTTATTTTTATTATTTATTTATTTTAGATTTTTTTTTAAATTTTGGTATCATTAATCTACAATTACATGAGAAACACTGTGGTTACTAGATTCCCTCCATTATCAAGTCCCCCACATACCCCATTACAGTCACTGTCCATCAGTGTAGTAAGATGCTATAGAATTACTACTTGTCTTCTCTGTAAATACTGCCTTCCCCTTGTCTCCCCCCTCACCACATTATGTGTGCTAATCATAATGCCCCTTTTTCCCCTTATCCCTCCCTTTCCACCCATTCTCCCCAGTACCTTTCCGTTTGCTAACTGTTAGTCCATTCTTGGGTTCTGTGAGTCTGCTGCTGTTTTGTTCCTTCAGTTTTTGCTTAGTTGTTATACTCCACAGATGAGTGAAATCATTTGATACTTGTCTTTCTCTGCCGGGCTTATTTCACTGAGCATAATACCCTCTAGCTCTATCCATGTTGTTGCAAATGGTGGGATTTGTTTTCTTCCTATGGCTGAATAATATTCCATTGTGTATGTGTACCACATCTTCTTTATCCATTCACTTACTGATGGACACATAGGTTGCTTCCATTTCTTGGCTATTGTAAATAGTGCTGCGATAAACATAGGGGTGCATCTGTCTTTTTCAAACTGGGTTGCTGCATTCTTAGGGTAAATTCCTAGGAGTGGAATTCCTGGGTCAAATGGTATTTCTATTTTGAGTTTTTTGAGGAACCTCCATACTGCTTTCCACAATGGTTGAACTAATTTGCATTCCCACCAGCAGTGTAGGAGGGTTCCCCTTTCTCCACATCCTCGCCAACATTTATTGTTGTTGGTGTTTTGGATGTTGGCCATCCTCACTGGTGTGAGGTGATATCTCATTGTGGTTTTAATCTGCATTTCCCTGATGATTAGCGATGTGGAGCATCTTTTCATGTGCCTGTTGGCCATCTGAATTTCTTCTCTGGAGAAGTGTCTGTTCAGATACTCTGCCCATTTTTTTTGTTTTTTGTTTTTTTTTACTCTGCCCATTTTTTAATTGGATTATTTGCTTTTTGTTTGTTGAGGTGCGTGAGCTCTTTGTATATTTTGGATGTCAACCCTTATCGGATATGTCATTTATGAATATATTCTCCCATACTGTAGGATGCCTTTTTGTTCTACTGATGGTGTCCTTTGCTGTACAGAAGCTTTTTAGTTTGATATAGTCCTACTTGTTTATTTTTGCTTTTTTTTCCCTTGCCTGTGGAGATACGTTCATGAAGAAGTTGTTCATGTTTATATTCAAGAGAGTTTTGCCTATTTTTTCTTCTAAGAGTTTTATGGTTTCATGACTTACATTCAGTTCTTTGATCCATTTCGAGTTTACTTTTGTGTATGGAGTTAGACAGTAATCCAGTTTCATCCTCTTACACGTAGTTGTCCTGTTTTGCCAACACCAGTTGTTGAAGAGGCTGTCATTTCTCCATTGTATATCCATGGCTCCTTTATTGTATATTAATTGACCATATATGCTTGGGTTAATCTGTGGACTGTATTCTGTTGCACTGTTCTATGGGTCTGTTCTTGTGCCAGTACCAAATTGTCTTGATTACTGTGGCTTTGTAGTAGAGCTTTTAGTTGGGAAGTGAGATCCCCCTTGCTTTATTCGTCCTTCTCAGGATTGCTTTGGCTATTCGGGGTCTTTTGTGGTTCCATATGAATTTTAGAACTATTTGTTCCAGTTCGTTGAAGAATGCTGTTGGTATTTTGATAGGGATTGTATTGAATCTGTAGATTGCTTTAGGCAGGATGGCCATTTTGACAATATTAATTCTTCCTAGCCAAGGGCATGGGATGAATTTCCATTTATTAGAGTCCTCTTTAATTTGTCTTAAGAGTGTCTTGTAGTTTTCAGGGTATAGGTCTTTCACTTCCTAGGTATTTTATACTTTTTGATGCAATTGTGAATGGAATTGTTTTCCTGATTTCTCTTTCTGCTAGTTCATCGTTCGTAAACCTTTTTTTTTTTCTTTTTTATTTTTTTTTAATATAATTTATTTTATTATCATTAATTTACAATTACATGTGCAATATTACGATTATTAAACTACCCCTTCATCAGGTCCCCCCCACCAACCCCATTACAGTCACTGTCCATCAGCGTAGTGAGATGCTATAGAATCACTACTTGTCTTCTCTGAGCTGTACTGCCCTCCCCGTGCCCCCCCAACATTACATTTGCTAATCGTAATGCCCCTTTTTCCCTCTCTTATCCCTCCCTTTCCGCCCATTTTCCCCAGTCCCTTTCCCTTTGGTAACTATTAGTCCGTTCTTGGGTTCTGTGAGTCTGCTGCTGTTTTGTTCCTTCAGTTTTTTTCTTTGTTCTTATACTCCACATATGAGTGAAATCATTTGATACTTGTCTTTTTCGGCTTGGCTTATTTCACTGAGCATAATACCCTCTAGCTCCATCCATGTTGTTGCAAATGGTAGGATTTGTTTTCTTCTTATGGCTGAATAATATTCCATTGTGTATATGTACCACATCTTCTTTATCCATTCATCTACTGATGGACACTTAGGTTGCTTCCATTTCTTGGCTATTGTAAATAGTGCTGCAATAAACATAGGGGTGCATCTGTCCTTTTCAAATTGGGCTGCTGCATTCTTAGGGTAAATTCCTGGGAGTGGAATACCTGGGTCAAATGGTATTTCTATTTTGAGTTTTTGAGGAACCTCCATACTGCTTTCCACAATGGTTGAACTAATTTGCATTCCCACCAGCAGTGTAGGAGGGTTCCTTTTTCTCCACATCCTTGCCAACATTTGTTGTTGTTTGTGTTTTTGGATGTTGGCCATCCTCACTGGTGTGAGATGATATCTCACTGTGGTTTTAATCTGCATTTCTCTGATGATTAGTGATGTGGAGCATCTTTTCATGTGCCTGTTGGCCATCTGAATTTCTTTTTTAGAGAAGTGTCTATTCATGTCCTCTGCCCATTTCTTAATTGGATTATT
>JAVSCE010002860.1:0-57989 GCA_032199065.1 Smutsia gigantea
TGATGGAGCTACAGAGAAATATTCAAGAGCTAAGGGATGAATTCAGGAGGGAGATAACAGAAATGAAACAATGGAAGGATTTAAGAGCAGACTGGATGAGGTGGAAGAGACTTTTAATGGAGTAGAAATCAGAGAACAGAAATACAGAGAAGCTGAGGCAAAAAGAGAAAAAAGGATCTCTAGGAAAGAAAGAATATTAAGAGAGCTGTGTGACCAATCCAAACGGAACAATATTCACATTATAGGGGTACCAGAAGAAGAAGAGAGAAAAAAGGAATAGGAAGTGTCTTTGAAGAAGTAATTGCTGAAAATTTCCCCAATCTGGGGAAGGAAATAGTCTCTCAGGTCATGGAAGTCCACAGATCTCCCAACACAAGGGACCCAAGGAGGACAACACTAAGACATATAAGAATTAAAATGGTAAAGATCAAAGACATGGACAGAGTATGAAAAGCAGCCAGAGACAAAAAAAAAGAACCTACAAAGGAAATTCCATCAAGCTCTCATCAGACTTCTCAGGAGAAATCATACAGCCCAGAAGGGAGTGGCATGATATATTCAATGCAATGAAACAGAAGGGCCTCGAACCAAGAATACACTGTCCAGCAAGATTATCATTTAAATTTGAAGAAGGGATTAAGCAATTCCCAGATAAGCAAAAGTTGAGGGAATTTACCTCCCCAAAACCATCTCTACGTTGCATTTTAAATGGATTGCTCTAGATGGAAGTATGCCTAAGGGTAAATAGCTGTTACCAGAGAAAATAAAATGACAGCAAAGGAAGTAGACCAACTAAATATTAACCAAATACAAAATTAAATCATCTACCCAGAAAGTCAGTCAAAGGATACACAAAGAGTACAGAATGTGACACCTAACATATAAAGAGCAGAGGAGGAAAAAAAAGAAGGGAGAGAAAAAAGAATCATCACACTGTGTTTATAATAGCATAATAAGTCAGTTAAGGTAGACAGCTGGATAGTAAAGAAGCTGCTCCTAAATAATCAAAGAATCGATGACCAAAATTAAAACAGAGATCAGGCAATATATGGAGACAAAGGCAGAACTGTGTTGGACTTCCACAGTCGGATGTCAGGGAAATCTCCCAGATGAGAATGTAGTTCAGATTCTGAAAGATATAAATGAAAACTTTCTTTCATAGCTGCTATCATGGGCAGAGGAACACCTGCTTTCCAGTGGTGGTTCTTGGTCCCTTCCTGAATGGATTCGGTTTAGCTCCTCTTACCCTGCCACAGTTACTCTGCCTACATTCAGAGTAAGACTGGAGACCCCAGGACCCACAGCCTGGGTTTTACTTCCCTAAACTATTTATTATTGGACTTCATTTATGCATACTTATTTGATTTTAACCCAAGCTAATTTATTTTAATAGCTAAAATTTGTTTATAGTTATTCTGTTTGTTCTTTGATTTCTGTTTACATTTTTGAACCAAGCTATCTCTTCATAATATTTAATTTTTATCAATAATTATTCCATGTGTGAGACAAATAGAATGATTCAGAGGTCATCTAGTGACTGGGAAATTTGGATATTTTTCTGTTAGATATACCCTGGTGAAACCCTTTAACTAACCTCTGCAAACTTTTTAACTGAAGGTCACCAGCCAAAGGTTCAGGGCTTCATTTTTTGGCTGGTGAAATTCATGAACATAGGGTCACATAAATTTATCTTATATACAATGCAGAATCTCTCTTGCTTTACGTGCCTAATGAATCTTGGCTTGAAGCCTTGTTCAAAATATCATGTCTTTGTATTCTGGAACAAAATAAGCATCCATAGCGCTCCCTAATTTCTATTCAAAGCCAATTTTACCTAGTCGGGGTGGCTGTGGTGTGCATGGGTTGGAGGAAGGATATTAATATGTTCTGACTGAGATTTTGTAATTGTATTTTCTTAAGTTCTCATTTGGTTTTCCATAGTTTCTGTGTCCTCCTTTTTTCTTCCTCCTCCTTTCCAAAAAAGGAATCCATCCAAGGAAGATCGATTTTTTCCCTTCATCTGGTTTGAGCCCTAATAGATTTTTTTTTCTTCTGTATATTCTTTCTATTCTTTTCAGTGATAATTCCCTAACTGGCATGACTGATATCACTGCCAGGAACAGTGATATTGAGAGACTTGCAGAATGCATTACAGATAAAAATTACAGCTGATAAGACCCAAGAATTTTTTACTTAGAATTTATTATAAGTTGTATTATACTAAAGCATATTTCATATATTCATGAAATTTATTAAGGTTTATCACTGTGATGCCAAAAAATCCCTTTTACAATTGTTTACTCTTACGGAAATGTACATAAAATGTAGCAATTGGAGTTGTTTAGAAAAACAGTTATTCAAATATAAAGATATTTTATCTAATTTTTTGTTCTAATATGTATTTTAAAAATAGTTTTGTAGTACTTAAACTTCATTTTGACCATCATTAAGTTGTTTTAAAGATGTCTATTGCAATCTTTTAAATATCTTCCACATTCAAGGTAACTTTAATGACACTTAAAAAATGAAGATATAGATAACTTTTAAGTTGCAATTTTAGAAAATAAAATTTTGGATAAATTGCCTAATATCTAAGTCTACACTAAGAGCTGCAGTTTTCAGAAAATGTATTTCATTTCCACTACAAATTCATAAAGCTAGTGCCTATTTTTCAAATCATTGGGCAATGTACTCATCATAAAATGTTTTAGTCACTCATCTCCATAGTGTATAACTTTATCTCAAATCATAAAGAGGCTAGTGAAAAATAATTTAAATAGGCATATTTTAAAAGAAGGCATGATTAAAACTAATTTTAATTGAATTGAATTGAATACAAGTGGAATGAAAACATATTTTATTGAAAAGGAAATAAACTTTGGAATGTATAGTTCATGTTACTGTGTATAATCATTAGAGTCCATGTTATAGCAAATACATTGATTATTATTAAAAATGTAATTTAGCAAAATTGCAACTATTATATATAATGCATAAAAACTAAATCTTTTCCAGTCATTTAATGATGCATTTGTATTAACTAGATGTATTTTTTAACAAGGTTTCACTATCAATGGATTTTAATGCTGCCATATTTCCTCATTGTAATTGATGCATAATATTCCTTCAATGGTGCAATCATTTTTTTCTCTACAACTTTTCTGGTAAATTTCATATAACTGTTTCAAGTTGTATGATTCATTTAGGCTAGAATATGAACACTTATACTATATTTAAAGCATTGCAAAGCTACCTTACATATTTAAAAGATAAACTCAACATGGAAGAATTGGTTGTATCTTATATTCTGGTGTGAAATGTGAGGTATTAAAATTTATGTTTTAGAATGAAATAAAATATGTTCCATATTATGAATGGGTTTACTCGAGGAATATTTTTTATCTTAAAACATTATGTATGAAAATAAATCCATTTACCTGATTAACTTTCTAGCTCTTTTTTTCAGTTAAGAAACTCAGTGCTATTTGATCTTTAAATGTGAGTAAATTTATGGAATTAATTAACTGAAATCATTACAGCACTTAAACATCATAGAGTACTTTCCCATATAATTATCTCATTAACCTTATTTGATGTGATAAAATAATCTTACTCTTGACATAAGATTATAACCTTCATATGAGAACACTTTGAATATTCATTTTTTTACTATTTCACCATAAAAAATGAAGATGGTGAAGGAGTTTGAGGAAGCAAGTCAAAATACAGCATAACACAGAAATGGTCATTTTGTCCTTATCTGAAACTATTAAACAAAATGTCTTCTTTTTTTAATTGATATACAGTAAAGTATGTGTCTTAATAATAATAGATTTTGACTCACTAAGCAAAAAAAATGCATGGTTGGTGTTAGAACACTGCAAATGTCCCATCAATATTTAACTTTTTTGTCCACATCAGACTAGCTTCCAACTGCCAGAAAAGTGACTCTTTGCCAGAAGGTGTTGTCTGTCTTCTGGAACCTGCTATGCTCATGTCACATGGAAGTGCCAGTGAATCAGCATGACCCCTGCAAGCAGGCATCCACCTATGGCTAATGGGAATTGATATGGATTATAACCCAGGTCCCATGCCTCCAAGTAAGTTAACAGAGCTGTGGGCTCTAATGGATACCTTAGCTTCAAAGCAGGATTTATCTTCAGTGACTCACCCTGTATTGGCTTCTTTGGCTTCCCTATGTAATTTTTCCTCTACCCTACCATTGTTTCCTGGAAACACCTTACAAATAAACTAACTTTATGCAAATCCTCATATCACTGTCTGCTCCTGGGAAAACCCCAAAATAATGCAAACAGCTAAGCCAATACAAAGCTGCAACCAAACTCCATCCAATAGACCTTGACCATCAATAAGCCACTGGGAAATAGGCTTCTTTCTTATCAAAGAATATTAGAAGAATTAGGTCAGCAAATAGCATGCCCAACTTTAATATCTGTCAGAGAAAACACTCAAAAAGAACCTGGTCAGAAGAGGGGGTTCTGTCATGGATCTCTTTATTTGTGGAAGCTGACAAGGATTCCACTCATCAATTTCACTTTTGAACAGAAATTAAAGGCTAGGTTATATGAACTCTCAGTTAATTTGCCTATATGTGGTTACTGTAGTCATCTCTAATTTTTACTGTAGAAAATGAAATATGAAGAAGTGGTCATTCCCTCAAAATATCCCACTCTTTGCCTTGATTCAGTGTTATGATAAACTTAGAGTGAATGGGTAAAATTCTTAATTTCCATCTCATTGCAAGCAATGTGCTGGCCTCTAGTTGAAATTCTTCTTCCTTAGGAGAAAAGACTCAAATCCAACAAAACCCTAAATTTCAAGGAGTAAAATAAATAAGGGAAATTTGGGGGTACTAGAAGGAGAAGTCACTACTTCTTTCAACTCCTTGGCTCCTACCCCTTGGTCTTGACCCCTTCATCAGCTTGGTTCCTACACCTGCACATTCTGTATGGGAAAAGTAGTGCCACACACTGGTTGTCAGTTCAGGGCTCTTATGGTGCCTGGAACGTGCTTTGGTAGGTCTCATCACTCAATAATTCTGTCTCTCAGCAGTTAATCCCAAAATTTTAGCTGCCAACATTTTCAAGGTGATGGACCGCTGTAAGAACCTGTGACTTGACTTCTTTTGCTTTATTCCAGAAGCAGTATTATGGAGACGCATGGGGGTAAATAATGGATTCAGTCAGTTTAGAAATAGCACTGTCAGGAGCATTGTGGGTAGTGCAATAGTTCATTCCACTAAGAAGAAATCCTCCCATGAAAAGTCAAACGATCCCTAAGCAGCAGGGAGATTCTAGGTTTTCTTGCCACACTTGCAGGGATCAGACCTCCAAGAAATCTATCAGCCCAGATGGATTTAGACAGTCTATTACTCATGGCATAGCAGGAAGCAGGAGCTTCATGTTGGTGCCAGTTTCCCACGGTCCCTCAAGTCCCACAGGTCTGAATCACAATGAGCCCAGGTGAATGCTATATACAGAGGGGACTTTGTCAAAGCTGAGCAACACGGATTAGCCATCTCCAGTCTTAGAAGGGGAGTGATAGCAAACAAGCCTGATATTTTCCCTGGGGTATGTTTTTATCTTTGTTATATTGATTTATAAAACATCTGCCCTCTGACCCAGAAAGAGATGCTATTCTTAACTTCCAAGGTTGTCTGCTATGGAAACATCCTTGAAAGATATTATTGAAGAAGGGTTGTCATAAGACATGTAGAAACACCATGAAGTATTGCTTCACAACACCCTCCAGGATGGAGTCCAGTGTAATTAGCTTAGCGCTAGGCCCTGATAAGTTGTGTCACACAAGAGGGTAGCTTTGCTCTCTGCTTTTTAGAAATTGGACACTTGGCAATTAGAAATACCAGATAAATTTTGATGTTCAGAAGCCTATATTGTTAGCCCATGAATTATTTCAGTTCATCGCACTGACCTCCTTGTCAATGATCTTACTGAGTGACACTGGGGTGGAGAAAGAGACCAAGTGACAGCAGAGAGTTTGAGCCATATTGCTCACCTTATTATTAGGTGCCTCCTCGTCAGGACATGTCCTTCGGTGTTCATCCTTACACCTTGTTCCCGCAATTAAAGGCCCACTTTCACTCCTCTTTCCCAGTGCCCCTTGTCCTTGTTCATTTAGTCTTGTTCTTCTAACACCCTCTCTAGGCTAACTTTTAGTGACTGTGAATGTATTTATGTAGATCCATACCTCTGGCCAACTCTTAATTATGTACAACCAAATATACACCTCCAAGTCTTGCTTATTCCACTTCAGGTTCATCCCTGAATAGGGGGATAATGCTCCTGAAGTCCATGTGCATGGTGCTAGCATTCCTCAGACAACTGTACCTAGAAAACCCCATGAGGCCAATAGGAGTAAGTTGAGGGAAAGGTACCAATACAGGGGCAGTTGGCATTATTAGTACCTGAGACACTTGATTATGCCAACAGGATCTGTTTAAACCCAATCCCCTTTGTTTTACTTGCATGTAATATTGGAATGCTGTTGTATATATTTCACAATTTATCTCGATGGATCAGTTCATAAGGTTCACTACAGATTGTCAAGTCAGAGCCTGGGGCTGTATTTCAAGAAAAGAATACTTACCTGGAGAATTCTATAATTTCTTGATTATAGCTTTCTGTAAGCACCATACAGCAAACATATCTGCTACAAAAATGTGAGTAACATTGTACTTGTTGAGTTAAACCAATTAAAGGCCCTCTTTCACTCCTCTTTCCCAGTGTCCCTTGTCCTTGTTCCTTTAGTCTTGTTCTTCCAACACCCTGACCATCTAGGCTAACCATTAGTGACTGTCAGTTAAGCAAAGAGACAGAATTCCTACCTTACTGTCTCAGCCTGCAGAAGACCTTTCTCTTGCCTTGGTCCCAGCAAAATCTAGCAATAGTAGCCTTCTCTAGGATCTCCAAAAGATTGTCACAGGAAGCCCAGGTTACAATGTCCAACCTAAATAAATCCCTCAACTTCCCCTCCCCCTGCCTGAATTGCATAGAAAGGAATAGTAGTGAACAAGTAAGTTCAAACCATAGTTTCACCTTTGGAATAGCCACAAAGGACAGAAATATAAGTGGAAAATTTTAAGTAGACCTAAGCCAGGAATCCTTCAGTATGGCCAGAGAATAAGAGTAAATACAAACTACTGGAAGAAGAAAGTGGAGTTTCAACAAGAGAATAGTTGCTGTGGAAAAAAATAGGCACTGATTCTACATTTAAAATTTTCTGAAGTGGATATGTCATGCTACTATTTTTTAATGGCTCACTGGCACCGACAAATAATGGAGCCTTAATAGTGTTACTCCCTGACTTTAGTCATAGTAATTCTATAATTTTACATGAAATATGAAAAGAAATTTCTCATCAAAGAAATTTTTTTTCATATGTTGTGGTGAATAGTGCAGTGTGTCCAAAAGTATAGCTTACCCAACTCTAGCCACACACCACCATTCACACACACACACACACACATAAACCAGGATTAGCAAATCGGTGATTCAGATTAATGCATATTGGTGTAGTGTATGTCTCGAAGCTTGATGAAAAAGCTTTTAATCTTGTTAATCCTTTAATTTGGAAAGTTTTTGAGGGCACAGAATCTGTTAACAGTGCACTCCTATTAATTTGTGACTAAAAACTTTGAGAAACTTTGGAAAATACTGAATAGAACATATTTTAATTGCTATTTAGAATTATTATGTGAAGCAATTATCTGTAAGCAATTATCCTTCTGGTATTTGATACCAGTGGACAACAATCCAGTGGTTTATTAGAATGATTTGTGGAAAATAGTCTGTCCATGCCCCAGGCCCTATGAGTGTGATATATAAATACAAAAGTCAAAGCTGGGTTGAAAAAACTCATGCATATATTTAATATGTGTGTGATTAAACTATCATTTATTCAAGTGCATGAGGTTTTTAAGGTTATATGAATTTTTAATCTTTAGCTAACATTTCTTCCATATGATAAAATATATCATTTTAAATGGAAGTAAATGCCTTAATGCAAATGTACAGTGATTCATTTCCATGTCTCAGAGAAAAAAAATAATAGCTATTCATGACATTCAAAGCAACTGCTAAGTCTTTCTTGATATCCATTTACAGAGTTCGTGCATCACTGGAACACAACATTCAGAGGCCTGTGAAGCTGCCTTAATGATAACTGCTCATGCACTCGGTGCTTCGGATCCCTATGAATATAGAAATCAATTATGTGGACAGATGCAATGAAGTTACTAGGTTTCATGCTTACTGGGATTTCACAAACATTTAAATTTAATAAAGTTAATCCACAAATAGGTACCTTTATACACAACAAGTTAATATACATTCATGAAAATTCACATATAAAAATCAAGGCCTAGGGAGTGATTAGGTTCGCTCTTTAGCAAATTCATATATTAATATCAGCCTCATGCAAGATTCTTTCTAAGATAGAAACAGCATTGAAGCAAAAAAAGAGGCTGAATCATTTTCCCTAACCACACATCATTTGCTGATGTGAAATTTGGTTATTCTTATTAATAAGAAAAGTAAAAGCAAAATAAAAAATAGTTTTCTTGAATCAAGCCCTTTAAGAACACATGCAATATGGCAAAATCTGTGATTCATTTTATCAAAATGTTAAATAAAATTAAATTTCAGAAAACTGGTTTCTTTTATTGATATAAATAAAAGTGTTTTTAATTTGTAATAAAAAACACATATAATAGCAGTGTATTGATTCTGATGAGTGTTATTGACAAATATTCCTAAGGAGAAATGATAGAAGTGTAAGTAAAAAAAAAATTAACAGATGGATTAGCTTTATTGAACTTAATATTGTTGAAGTACCTCATTACCTCCTTAATTCTAATAATAATACCTTTCTATAACTTCATCTGACATAAAAAGAAAAATTTGAGAAAGATAATATAGCTACTATATAAATAATATAAGAAGTATAACTTCACTGCCAGGTGTTCTTTTAGTTAAATAATACAATTAGAATATATAAATTATTTAAGTTAAGTTACCTTTAAATTGAAATTTTTTTCTGAAAGTATTCCAGACTCTATACAACTTATCTATAAACCTTACTAGAGTTTACTAAAACATAAAAAAAAAGTACCACGTCCTCAAATATCTTTGGGCCAGGATTCCCTCTCTCTTATCTTTGGAGTCAAAGTGATGTGAGACAGTTCTAATATTTTCAGATGTCCTCTTATCTGATAAAATGGGTCTAGGAAATATGCTGTTCAATCATCCAGAGGTCTCAATAAGGCAAGTATAGCTGTATGCTTGGCATTCCTTTGTCATTATTCATTTATTAATGTGTATAACTCTTGCTGGAAGTAACAAGATGAGAAATAATTTTATTGTTGTACCCACTAAGTCCTAGATGCTTTATATTTCTGCCCTATACATACACTGATCTTTTCTCCTTCATCGATCTCAATCTGTACATTCTCATGTGCAAACACATCGGTTCTAATTTAAACATAATGCATGGAAATCCTCTAATTGAAACATAATGCATGCTTAGTAGCCCTTCTGCTGTTACTGCAGGTGACAATGTCACCACGGCATCTGAGATTTACTCAGTGTCTTCAGTACTTCACCAGTGGTGTCCTTGAAGAGCTACCAGTTTTCATTTACTGCTCAATCCTGAGATTAATGTCATGTATATAAGTTTTGTTGTGGCATCTCATCCCACTTCCTGTTACCAGGTTCTGCTTGAGCTTCCTATGGCTTTGTAACAAAAGAGCCTGATAATGAGTGGCCTAAAACGATGCTTGTCTTCACAGTTCTGTGTGTACTGGGCTCAGCAGGGAGGTCCTTGCCTGAGGTCTCCAGTGTACTTTTTGTCCAGTAGTGGTCAGTGTTGGTAGGAATATAAAGATGCTGTGGGAAACAGTGTGGTGGTTTCTCAAAAATTAAAATTTCCACATTACTCACCAATTGCACTTATGGATGTATACCAAATCAATTGAAAGCAGAGACTAGAACAGATGTGTATACCTTTCTTCATAGCAGCATTTTTCACAATAGCTACAGGTAGAAACAACCCAGATGTCCATCTATGGATGAATGGATAAACCAAATGTAAATGCAGACAATGGAATAGATTTCAGCTTTAACAAGGAATGTAATTCTGGCACATGCTATAATAAGTATAAACCTTGAAGACATTATGCTAAGAAAATATGCCAGATGCACAAAGGACAAATATTATCCTCCCAAGGACAAATATTGTATGATTCTACTTAGAAGAGGGACTTAAAGTAGTCAGATTCATAGACACTGGTGATTGCCAGGGGTGGAGAAGAGGGAGGAATGGAAAGTGATTGTTTAATGGGTAAAAATTTCCACTAGGGAGAACAAATTCTGGAGATGGAAGATGGTGATGGCCAGACAACGTGAATGTACTTAATGCCACCAAAATGTACACTTAAAGATGGTTAAAACATTAAAGTTTAATTATATGTATATTTGACCATACTAAAAAAGAGACTGGGAAATTGGTAGACCTGTATGTTCTCACATGAAAAGATGTTTAAGAAATTTAAGTCATATGATTTATTTTTATACTTCCAAGTGGATGGACAGTTTTCCTTTGGTAAGGAGAACCACAAAAGGTAAATACTAGATTTAGAACATTGATCAAGAAAGATGGGCATGAAACTGCCTCTACTTTTTAAAAACCCTCAAGAGTAACCTTTCTCTTAGTCTCAAAAAGTTGATTTTTCTAGAAACTGGAAAAGGAAAAAAAAATTAGGAGGGAGAAGCTAGTGGCAAAAGTTGAGAAATATTAGGGACTTTGGCATCATATGAATCATAGGACACAAAATGTAAGGGGACTTCAATACCAAATAAACTTTTACGCTGTAATTGTCACCATGTGTTTGCGGCCCTCAGTGAAATAGTTGAACAACTGTGAAGGAAATAATACTCTTAAACACACCAAGTGTCTTTAAATTAAGGCTCTTTACAAATGAAGATGTCAGCCCCTTGCTCTGTTTGGATCAGTATGTCTGAGTATCTTGTCAATCCTTCTAAACCCTGTTTAATCTGAGGACATAGTTCTGTCTACATGTCTTATATTCTTGTTAAATCCATTTGATACATTCCTCTCCCTAGAGAAGCTCTCTTCAGAACCCTTGCTTCCAAAGGACCAGTAAAACTGTTAGGCTCTTAGTTAGTGTTTCTGCCTTGGTGGTTATCAGGAGTGGGGAGGTTCTGTCAAAAATAGCTCATAAGTTTTCATAGTTTATATCCTACTAATCATTGTGTCAAAGAACTGCTGTTCTGTTATGGATACAACATATAAAATTATATCAATGTTATTTCATGATGTAAGTTTAAGGACATAAAGGATTTCAATAGCACTTTGGGCATTTATATTATTGCAATTCATGTTATTTTAATGGCGACTCTGTCCCCAGGTAACAATAATGATGCATTCCAAAAGTATTAAACATAGAATTGAGAGCTACTTTCCGAGGAAACAAGAATTGCATGAAAAGATTTCTTTCTCTGAAGGAGTCACCTTGTCCTATTTAAATAATGTGGTTCTAACTGGTTAAAAGGGTAAAGTACCTTGATGAGGAAAATTTTGAAGTAAAAATACCAGTTTAAACTAATAAGCCTTTCTCAACACTGCAGCCCAGAGGCAATTGAAATAGACACAGTCTCTCTGTCTCTCTTAT
Source organism: Smutsia gigantea (assembly GCA_032199065.1). Taxonomy (NCBI): domain Eukaryota; kingdom Metazoa; phylum Chordata; class Mammalia; order Pholidota; family Manidae; genus Smutsia; species Smutsia gigantea. The sequence goes on from JAVSCE010002860.1 coordinate 11,729, forward strand.
ATACTTGCACACACATGATCCTAATATTTTACAGATATAAAAATCAGCATCAGAAAGTTATCAGTACAGAGCAGAATCACTCTTAACTCACTACTTTTAACTAAACAGTTTTTGTGCCACATTAATATAATTTCTCCATTTTCTCTCCAAAGCCTGATAGTTGCTCACAGCATGCTGAATGACTGTGTCATTTGTTATGGGCCAAAAGCAAAACAGTAATCAAGGAATGTATATGCCCTGGAAATTCAGACTCCAGCAGTTAAATTCTGGGATTACTAGAGTCAGTTATATTTATTGGTAAATAAAACTTTATTTTTTAATGTATGCATTTATTTATTTAACTTTTTTTATTGGTATCAATATAAAATCACATGAGCAACATTGTGGTTACTAGATTACCCCTATTATCAGGTCCCCCCCACCAACCCCATTACAGTCACTGTCCATCAGCATAGTAAGATGCTAGAGTCACTGCTTGTCTTCTCTGTGCTATACTGCCTTCCCCTTGTCCCCCACCCCACATTATGTCTGCTAATCATAATGCCCCTTATTTCCCTTCTCCCTCCCTTCCCACCCACCCTTCGCAGTCCCTTTCCCTTTGGTAACTGTAAGTCCATTCTTGGGTTCTCTGAGTCTGCTGCTGTTTTGGTAATTCAGTTTTTCCTTTGTTCTTATACTCCACAGATGAGTGAAATCATTTGGTACTTGTCTTTCTCTGCCTGGCTTTTCACTGAGCATAATACCCTCTAGCTCATTCCATGCTGTTGCAAATGATCCGTAGGATTTGTTTTCTTCTTATGACTGAATAATATTCCATTGTGTATATGTACCACATCTTCTTTATCCATTCATCTACTGATGGACACTTAGGTTGCTTCCATTTCTTGGCTATTGTAAACAGTGCTGCGATAAACATAGGGGTGCATCTGTCTTTTTGAAACTGAGATCCTGCATTCTTCGGGTAAATTCCTAGGAGTAGAATTCCTGGGTCAAACGGTATTTCTATTTTTAGTTTTTTGAGGAACCTCCATACTGCTTTCCACAATGGTTGAACTAGTTTACATTCCCACCAGCAGTGTAGGAGGGTTCTCCTTTCTCAGCATTCTCTCCAGCATTTGTTGTTCCTAGTCTTTTCTATGTTGGCCATCCTAACTGGTGTGAGGTGATATCTCATTGTGGTTTTCATTTCCACTTCCCTGATGATTAGTGATGTGGAGCATCTTTTCATGTGCTTGTTGGCCATCTGAATTTCTTCTTTGGAGAAGTGTGTGTTCATATTTTCCACTCATTTTTTAATAGGGTTATTTGCTTTTTGGGTGTTGAGGCATGTGAGTTCTTTATATATTTTGGATGTTAACCCCTTGTAGATATGTCATTTACAAATATATTCTCCCATACTGTAGGATGCCTTTTTGTTCTGCTGATGGTGTCCTTTGCTGTACAGAAGCATTAGCATGATGTAGTCCCATTTGTTCATTTTTGATTTTTTTTTCCTTGCCCAAGGAGATGCATTCAGGAAAAAGTTGCTCATGTTTATATTCAAGAGATTTTTGCCTATGTTTTCTTCTAAGATTTTTATGGTTTCATGACTTACATTCAGGTCTTTGATCTATTTTGAGTTTACTTTTGTGTATGGGGTTAGACAATAATCCAGTTTCATTCTCTTGCACGTAGCTGTCCAGTTTTGCCAGCACCAGTTGCTGAAGAGGCTGTCATTTCCCCATTGTATATCCAAGGCTCCTTTATTGTATATTGACCATATATGCTTGGGTTTATATCTGGGCTCTCTAGTCTGTTCCATTGGTCTATGGGTCTGTTCTTGTGCCAGTACCAAATTGTCTTGAGTACTGTGGCTTTGTAGTAGAGCTTGAAGTTGGGGAGCATAATCCCCTGCTTTATTCTTCCTTCTCAGGATTGCTTTGGCTCTCCATGGTCTTTTGTGGTTCCATATGAATTTTAGAACTATTTGCTCTAGTTTGTTGAAGAATGCTGTTGGTATTTTGATAGGGATTGCATTAAATCTATTGATTGCTTTAGGCAGGATGGCTATTTTGACAATATTAATTCTTCCTCTCCATGAGCACAGGATGTGTTTCCATTTATTGGTATTTTCATTAATTTCTCTCATGAGTGTTTTGCAGTTTTCAGAGTATAGGTCTTTCACTTCCTTGGTTATGTTTATTCCAAGGTATTTTATTCTTTTTGATGCAATTGTGAATGGAATTGTTTTCCTGATTTCTCTTTCTGCTAGTTCATCATTAGTGTATAGGAGTGCAACAGATTTATTTGTATTAATTTTGTATCCTGCAACTTTGCTGAATTCAGATATTAGATCTAGTAGTTTTGGAGTGGATTCTTTAGGGTTTTTTTGTACTATATCATGTCATCTGCAAACAGGGACAGTTTCACTTCTTCCTTGCTAATCTGGATGCCTTTTATTTCATTGTGTTGTCTGATTGCTGTGGCTGGGACCTCCAGAACTTGCTAAATGAAATTTGTAGGTATTTCAACAAACACGATTACATTTTTGAACTATATATAGTGCTTATAAAAAAAACTCACATGTGAGTTATTAAAAGAAAGTTTACAAGGTAGCAAAGAGAACTGTACAAGTCTGAAAATTCACAAAAGCTGGGGCAATTTTAAGCACAATTTGGTGGCAGGAGCTCTTGTTCTGTTGTATGCCTTTGCCCCAGAAGCTTTGCATGAGTTCTGTTTGGTCCAGGGTGAGTATAATGAGTCTCTTCTCTTGTTAATGCTAAATTTAAAAGTAGACAGTAACCCAGCTCTAGCTTTTGAAAAAAGTTTTTGTCACCCTTAAAAAGAGATGAACATAGAACACGAGGCAGAGGCAGTTTCTCCCTTTGGGCATTGCTGTGTCAGAATGTAGCAGCTGCTTCTCTTCTTTGAACACAAAGGAGGGAGCTGGAGCTACCGAGTGTGGTGAAGGGCAAAATTAGGCTGTATTTGAAGATATCCTTGGGCCACTGAGTTAACCAAACCCTGTTCTAGTTAGGAACATCTTGTTACCTGAAACAATACATCTTCTCCACATTTGCTATTACTCCTCACTGAAATGATCCTACTTGCGCATTAATGATAGATCAACATTTGTCAAAGTTGGCTGTAACTTGTACTCACTTGGATCATTATTACACACACAAAAAAATGCAGTATCCAATCTTCATGCTCTAAAAAGTAAATCATAACCTCAAAGCATCAGTAATTTCTAAAGTCCTCCATTTAACTCTAATGCACAGCCAAAGTTGAGGGTCCCTGAGGTAGTCAGGTGAGCTCTCAGTGCAGTCCTGTGGGTCTCTTTATCTGCATCTCTGGTGAACTAGAACTGGTTCTGGAGTGACTAAGTCAGCAGTCATTCCTCAGGATTAGGGAAGAATGCAAGTCCTTTGCTTTATTGCAGCCACTTTATTTTTTATCCCACTCAATCTGTTGAGCAAGTATAAGTTAACAGAGGCCCTCTTTGGGTTTTCCCTCTGGTAACATCACTAAATGGGCAGTGTTCACTTTAAGAAAATAGTGGTTTGTGTTTTAATTGAGTGGCACACTATTTCTGACAGCTGTGGTATATGTAATTGGGGAAGGGAGGGACTGAAACAAGACTGCCATATGTTCATTAGGAAATAATTAACCTTGTTATTTGATAATGATGAGTGCCTCAAAGTCCATCCCATCTTTCTATTTTTTCTGAAACAAACAGGAAAATTCACATGAGTTCCACTGGAGAAGAAAACAAATCTCCAGTTACCTATTCAGCAACTTGAATTATGGCACCTCTACTCCAACTTTTTTAGAAATCTAATCCAGTAAGCTACTTGGATGTATATTTATTTTACAACAGCTCAGTGGCTGTGAAGATAGAACTGGAGCATCTCTCTAATCACTTTGGGGTGTGTACAGAAGCAATAGGACTGAGGCCAGATTTCTGAATTCATCTGTCCATTTCTCCTTGGCAGAGCTGGCCACATTATGGGAGAGTTCTGGGACACCAGGTGTACGCTGGCTGGGCTGATGGCCCTCTGCTAAAACCGTACACATGTGGTGCTTTACCAGGGCACCTGGCCAATAGGTTGACTGTAATGCAGGAAGACCTCCAAGCATACTTATTTACATCTGCTTTTGAAGTTGGATCCTGAGCTGCTCCAACTTTGGAATTATCATAGGGCTTTTTAGGGTTATTTTATTCATTTTTCCATGATTCAGTCATTTTGGATGGAGGGATATTCCTATTGAGTCTTGGTGCCTTTCTTAAATTTGCATAGTGCATGAGAAATCATAGAAATCTGTGGATTGTAGAAGGCAACTGCAGGTTTCCTACTTCAGTATTCTCTAGTAATTTGTTTGGTTACTTGAGAGCACAAAAGAGATATCTCTAGGCAAAATTTAATATTTGTGATGTACTTATAGTCATTTATAAGTCTATTGCACATATGCATTTTCTTATTTTTTAATGTTTCACTTAATTCTGTGCATTTAAAAATTATGTACTTCTCATTTCTAGAGTTATGGCATAGCAGAATACCCATTTACCTTTAAATTTCTTTTTCGCATAGATTATTATTCTCTTTTGTTTAGATATTGAAATTATCTTTTCTCCCAAAACGACTCTAGAAGTCGATTTTTATATTTATATTTGTAATCTATAAGTAAATGAGTAAATTTTTTAACAAAAAATGTTAATATAACAGTTAATAATATATACTTATTATTTCAATGATAATATAAGGGTTAAAGTTTTTTCAACATTATGTTTATTCATTTTGTACATATTAAATTTTTTTAATTATTTTCATCACCACTCTATTTTATGCTTATTCATTTTGAGTTCATTATGATACATTTCAAATATATAAATTTAATCTAAAGACTATTGTAATTAATGTTATATACACTACTCAACAAAAAACATTATTCTTTATTATAGTTAAAACCCCATTGTGCCTTTCCTACATATTTCCTTTCCTATCCCTGCCTAAATATAGTAACTTCAATTTGGAGTTTCTGATAAACGTTTTTGTTTAACTACACAAAGAGGAATTCCTGTTAATATATTGTATTGTTTTGCATGCTATAAACATTTTAAATACCCCATCTATATTTTCCAGCAAGAATTTTTTATATTTGGGTAAGTCAGATGAACTAATTCATTAATTAATAGTTGATTATTTTGTTTGCATTGAAATTGTTTTTTAAAATTTGCCTCATTCCTTTAATTAATTTGTTAATTGAGGTATATTTGACATTATATTAATTTCACGTGACCAACGTAGTGATTTAGCCTTTATAGACATTATAAAATGATCATCATGAAAAGTGTGGTTACCATCTGTCACCACACAAAGTCATTACAATATTACTAACCATATTCTCCATGCTGTACTTTACATTCCTATGGCTTACTGATTTTATAACTGGAAGTTTGTACCTCTTAATACCCTTCATCTATTTCACCTATACCCCCACCACCTCCTCTCTGGCACCCCAGCAGGTTGTTCTCTGTATTTAGAACTCTTTTCCTGTCGTGTTTTTTTGTTGTTGTTGTCATTGTTGTTCATCTGGTTTTTAGATTCTAAATGTACATGAAATCATACGGAATTTGTCTTCCTCTGTCTGACTTATGTCACTTAGCATATATCACCTCTAGGCCCAACCATGTTCTCACAAATAGAAGGTTTTATTCTTCTAGTGGCTAATATTCCATTATATATATATATATATATATATATATGTATATATATATATACATATATGTGTGTTTATATATATCATGATTTCATTATCCATTCATCCATAAATGGGCACAGGTTGCTTCTAGATCTTGACTATTATAAATAATGAACATAGGGGTAAATAAATGTTTTTGAATTAGTATTTTTGTTTTCTTCAGACTAATTCTTAGAAATGGAGTTGCCAGATTGTACAGTATTTCTATTTTTAATTTTTCGAGCAATGCCCATATTGTTTTCCATAGTGGCTACACCAATTTACAATCCCACCAATGGTGCATGCAGCCCTTTTCTACACACCCTTGCCCACATTGTTACTTGACAAAATTCAACATCCACTTACATTGTTATTTCTTGTCTTTTTGACACTAGCCATTCTGATGGCTGCAAGGTAATATCTCAATGTAGTTTTGATTTGCATTTCCCTGATGATTAATGATGTTGAACGTCTTTCCATGTGTGTGTTGACCATCTGTATGTCTCCTTGGAAAAATGTGTATTCCGGTCATTCAGGTCATCTGCCCATTTCTTAACTGGATCATTTTTTTTTTTTTTTACCATTCAGTTGTATGAATTTTTAAATATATTTTGGATATTAACCCTTTATTAAATATATGATTTGAAAATATCTTCTCCCACTCAGAAGATTGCCTTTTTGGTTTGTTAGTGGTTTGCTTCAATGTATGAAAGCTTTTAGTTTGATGTAGTCCCAATTGTTTAATTTGCTTTGTTTTCCTTGCCTGAGGAGACAGACCCAAAATAACATAGCTAAGATTGATGTTCAAGGGCTTACTACCTTGGTTTTCTTTTAGGAGTTTTATGATTTCAGGTCTTATATTTAAGTTTTTAATCCATTTTGAGTTTATTATTGTATATGGTATAAGAATTTAGTCCACATTCATTCTTGCTGGTAGCTACCCAATTTCCCCAATGTCATTTATTGAAGAGACCATCTTTTCCCTATTGTATATTCTCTTGCATGCTTTCCCATAGGTTAATTGATCATATAAGTGGGGGTTTATTTCTAGGTTCTCTATTCTATTGTGATTTGTCTTTTTTGTGACAGAATGTTACTGTTTTGATTATTATACCTTTGTAGGATCATTTGAACTCAGAAAGAATGATACCTCCAGCTTTGTTCCTTCTCAAGATTACTTTGGCAATTTGGGGTATTTTGTGGTTCTATACAAATTTTAGGATTATAATTACAGTTCTGTGAAAAATTCTATTGGTATTTTGATAGGGATTGCATTGAATCTGTAAATTGGTTTGACTAGTGTGAATATTTTAATATTAACCCTTCCAGTACATATAGAAAAAGCATTTGACAAAATTCAACATCCACTTATAACAAAAATTGTCAACATAGTAGGCATAGAGGGAATATACCACAACATAATAAAGACCATATATGACAAACCCACAGCTATCATCATACTTCGTGGTGAAAAGATGAAAGTTTTTCTTCTCAGACAGGAAAAAGACAACGATGCCCATTCTCACCACTTTTATTCAACATATTACTGCAAGACCTAGCCAAAGATTTTCTTTAAGAGATCCAAATTGGTAAGGAAGTATTAAAACAGTATTATAGAGAAAACTCTAAAAATGCCACCAGAAAACTATGAAAATAAGTAAAATTAGTGAAGTTATAGAGAAAAAATTAATATACAGAAATTTGTTGCATTTATATATTATATATTATATTATATATTATACACTGTAACAAACTCTAATATCATTTTATTCTTCATTTTGTTAATATAGTGTATTATATTGCTTAATTTCCAGATACTGAACCATCTTTGCATCCCTGGAAAAATAACATATACCATAGTCTATGATCTTTTCAATTTATGGTTGAATTTTTCTTGTTAATACTTTGTTGAAGGATTTTTGCATCTATGCACATCAGGGTTATTGGTCTATAATTTTATTCTTCTTAATAGAGTCTTTGTTAGAAGTTGGTATCAGGGTAATGCTAGCTTTGTAGAGTGAATTTGGAAGAATTCTTTCCTCTTCAATTTTTTGGAATATTTTATGGAGGATTGGTATTAATTCTTCCTTAAATGTTTGGTAGAATTCATGTGTGAAGCTCTTTGGTTCTGGCATTTTATTTATTGGGAGTTTTTTGATTATTGAACCAATTTCATTACTAGTAATAGTTCTGTTCAGGTTTTCTATTTCTTTCTGATTCTGTCTTGGAGGATTGAATGTTTCTTTGAAAATATCCATTTCTTCTATGTTGTTAAACATCTTGGTATATAATTTTCTGTAGCAGTCCCTTATAATCATTTGTGTCCTGTGGTGTCAGTTGTATTGTCTCCTCCTTCATTTCTGATTTTATTTATTTGAACCTTCACTTTTTTTCTTGATTAGTCTGGCTAAAGGTTTTTCAATGTTGTTTATCTTTTCAAAGAACTAGTTGTTAGTTTCATTGGTCTTTTCTATTGTTTTTTGTTGTCTGTAATGCATTTATTCCCTCTCTGATCTTCATTCCTTTATTTTACTAATTTTAGGCTTTATTTGTTCTTCTTTTCCTAGTTTCTTTAGGTATAAGGTCAGATTACTTGAGATTTTATACGTTTCTTGAGGTAGGCCTATATTGATATAAATTTTCTTCTTAGAACTGCTTTTACTGTGTCCCATAGATTTTGGATCATGGTGTTTCCATTTTCATTTGTGTTAAGGTATTTTTCCTTTCCTTTTTGATATCCTCATTGATCAACTGGTTGCTTAATAGCATGTGATTTAGTCTTCATATGTTTTTTTTTCCCAGTTTTCTTCTTGTAATTGATTTTTACTTACTGTATGGTTTGAAAAGATGCTTGATATGATTTCAGTCTGCTTTAATTTATTGAGCCTTGTTTTATGGCTGAACATGTGAGCTATCCTGGAGAATGTTCCATGTACTCTTGAAAAGAATGTGCATTCTGCTGTGTTTGGATGGAGTGTTCTGTATATATCTATTAGACCCATCTGATCTAATGTGTTATTCAAAGCCACTGCTCTGATTTCCTTACTGATTTTCTATTGGAATATTTATTCTTTGATGTAAATGGGGTTTTAAAATCTCCTTATATAATTGTAACACTCTTAATTTCTTCCTTTATGTCTGTTAATATTTGCTTTATATATTTATCTGCTCCTATCTTGGGTGCAAGATACTTAAAATGGTTTTATCCTCTTGTTGAATCCAATCCCCTTATCATGACGTAATGTCCTTCTTTGTCTCTAAACACTTTAAAATGTAGGTTGTCTGCTGTAAGTACTGCTACCCAATCTCATTTTATTTCCACTTGCATGGAAAATCTTTTTTTATCCCTTCACTTCCATTCTGTTGTGTCTTTAGGTTTGAAGTGAGTTTCTTGTAGGCAACATATTGATGGGTCTTATGTTTTGTATGTGTTTGTTTTTTTCAATCTATTCTCCCACCTTATGTGTTTTGATTGGAACATTTAGTCCATTTATATTTTTAGTAATTATTCATAGTTACTTATTGATGTTTCATGAATTGTTTTTTTGTTGTAGTTCTCTATTCCTTTCTTCTCTTGTTTTCTTCCCTAGTAATTTGACAACTTTCTTCAGTGTTATATATGGATTCTTTTCTCCTTATTTTTTTTGTATTTTTACACATTTTTGATTTGTGATTTTCATGAGGGTCAGATATAGCACCCTATGTATGTAGCAGTCTATTTTAAGTTGATGGTTGATTATTTGAACACATTCTAAAAGCATTACATTTTTATTCCCCTCCTCACATTTCACACTATTTTGTGTGTCCCTTAACTAATTATTGTAGATATGGTTGACTTTACTAGTTTTATCTTGTAACCTTCTTACTAGCTTTATACATGGTTGATGTACTACCTTTGTATATGTTTGCTTTTACCTGTGAGATTTTTTCCTTTCATAATTTTCAGACCTTTAATTATGATCTTTTCTGTTTAAAGAAGCCCCTTTAACCTTTCTTATAAGGCTAGTTTACTGGTGAAGTCCTTTAAGTTTTCCCTTTTCTGGAAAATTCTTTCTTTCTCCTTAAATTATGAAAGAAAACCTTGCTGTGTAGAGTATTTTTGGTTGTAGTTTTTTTTTTCTTTCAGCATTTTCAATTTATCATGGCACACCCTTCTGTCATGCAATGTTTCTGCTGAAAAGTCAGCTTATGAGGGTTTCCCTGTGTGTAACTAGGTTTCTTCTCTTGTTGTTTTTAAGAGTCTCTCTTTATATTAGTTTTCAACATTTTAATTATTATGTGTCTCCATGTGGACCTCATTTCGTTCATCTTGTTTGCAGCCCTTTTTGCTTCCTGGACTGGGATAGCTCTTTCTTTCCCAGGATAGGGAAATTTTCAACTATTATTTCTTAAAATAAATTTTCTGTGCTTTTTTTTCTGTTCTCCTTCCTTTAATGTGAATGTAAGTACACTTGATATTGTCCCACAGGTTCCCCTAGTTCTATCCTCCTTTTCTTTTTGCTGTTCAGCTTGGATGATTTCCACTACCCTGTTTTCCAGATCAATGATCCATTCTTCTGTATTATCTAATCTGCTGTTGAATCCCCCTCTGGCTTATTTTTCATTTCAGTTATCATGTTCATCAGCTCAGATTGGTTACTTTTTATATTTTCTTTATCTTTGTTGAAATTCTCACTGTTTTCATCCATTCTTCTAGTCATACTAAGTTTGAATAATATATTTATGGCCATTATTTTGAACTCCTTCTCAGGTAGACTGCTTATTAGCTTATCTGTTTTGTTTAGTTCTTTTTCTGAATTTTTTTTTCATTTGGAATGTACATCTCTGCCTTCTCATTTTATGTGATTATCTGTGCTTTTACATTTAGTAAGTAGATCTTCTAGTCTTGAAGGAGTAGCCTCATGTAGGAAGTGTCCTAAGGTTCCTAAAATTGCAATCCTCATTGGTTTCCAGAACGAAGCTTTCCAGGGGTGTTCTTGTATGGGCTGCATGTACTTGTCTATTGCGTTTGGGCAAGGACTGCTGCAGGTGTGATAGTGGGTGGGGCTAATCCCCAATGAAACTGGCTGTGAGGCCCAGCCTTGACTGATGTGGAGGTGCTGGTGAGCAGGACTGCCCTCCAAGCCAGAGCCACTTTGGGGGTGCTGAGGCCACCCATTGTGTGTAACAAGGTGAAGCTGCTTTGGAGGGGCACCTGCCAGAGCAATTTGTTTGGTTTGGGTGAGTCCACAGGGGACCACTAGGATGGTGTGAGCTGTTCTAGCAAGGTAAGTAGAAGAAGTCATAAATGGTACCCAGAAGTGGGACAGCTAGGTAGAATAAGAGTAAGAAAAATGGCACCCTCCAGAGCTTCTGTTTTTGGAGAAAATTTCTGCAAATACCTGTCCCTGAGGCATACAACTCATAATTACTCATTAAATCTTCATTTTTGGCCCAGGTGCTTTTCAAATTACTGCCTCTGTTCTCATCTTGGAGCGAGTTCATGCATTTGCCCTTTAAGAACACAGTGCCAGTTTCCTATTGCGCTCCAGCTTCCTGGAGCTGAGCCCCACTGATTTTCAAGGCCAGATCTTATGGGGGCTTGTCTTCCTGGTTTAGGTCCACAGAATGAGGGTGCCCAATATGGGGATTGACTGCCTTGCTCCTCAGGGTGGACCTCTGCATTTCTGATATTGCTTCCATTTGTGGTTCAGTGTCCCAGTGTTGTGGGTCCTAAGTAAAACATGTCTGCTTTTCTGCTGGTCTCAAGGTGTCTTTTTTGCTGTGTGTTTTATTGTGGAAAAGCTATTCTCCTAGCTTTTAGGTTCTTCTCAGAGATAGTTGTTCTATAGTTGTAGTTTGATGTTTGCATGGGAGGAGGTGAGCTCAGGATCTTTCTACTCTACCATCTTGATCCAGAAAATTATTTTTTTCATTTAAAACAATGCAGTATTACTATAATATTATACTTCTCCATTTGCACATTGTGAGAGTTATGCTGTGGTATGTAAATTGAAGACTGAATTTTAAATTTAATGTATGCATATTTATGCATACATTAGATTTCAATACTTTTGCTAAATTGTGTCTTAATGTTTACAGACATTAAGTTTTGCCAGTTTTATAAGTGTAAAATATTGTCTCACTTTAGTTTTAATTTTCAACTTACTTGTAACTAGTGAGGCTTACCACATTGTTATTTTCCATCTAAATTTCTCTTTTGCTTGTTTCTTCATAATTTTTGCCCATTTTCACTTTGTTTGAGTTTTAGAATTGTTTGTGAAGGTTTTTGTGTTCTTGTATTGATATATGTATTTATAATTTTTGTGCATATGTTGCAAACATCTTAACATTAGGCTTTTCGTGTGTCATATCCAGTACTTTCTAATAGCAAGGTAGGCTAATTTATCAATATTCTCTATTCATGATTTTTGCTGTTTGTACTTTAGCAGTATTTTCTCTGAATCTAGATCTTATATTTTTCCCTAAACATTTTAAACTTTTGTCTGCACATTTAATTTCTGGTATGTACCATTTATTGAATTACCTATTCTTGCTTCACTGGTGATTGAAGGAACTTATTATATGACTTTTCTATATATACTTAAATCTGTTCTGGACTCTGTCCCTGCATTGATACCACACTGACCTTATTAACAGAGAATCATAAAAAGTCATGCTATTAGGAATGAATGTTTTCCATCTTATTTTGTCTTCCTTAGAGAAGAAACTCTACATTTATGCACCTTCATATGAATTTTATCATTTATTTTTTAATCTACCTGCATAATTCTTTAGTTTTGGAATTTAATTTATCAGATATATTTATAACATACAAGTTTATAATTGTTGTATCTTCTTCGTGAAGTATTCCTTTGATTTTACTTATCTCAAATTTCTAAAAGAAATCATAAATAGAAATCTTGGCTTCTTTTTGGTTATTTATCTTCAAAATACTATTATTATATTTAGTGTATGTTTCTTTGTTATTGAAGTGTAATTGACATAAAATACTAGTGTCTGGTGATTTAACATTTTTATACATTATGAAGTGATTACTGCAATAAATTAGCTACAATCTGTCACCATACAAAGTTGTTAAGTATTATTAATTATATTTCCAGTTCTGTACATTGCATCCCCATGTTTTATTTTATAACTGGAAGTTTGTCGCTTTTCACCCCCTTCCCCTATTTTGCCCATCTCCTTACCTCCCTACTCCACTCCCTTCTGGCAACCACCAAACTGTTTTCAGCATCTCTGAGTCTGTTTCTGTTTTTTTTTGTTTGTTAATTTATTTTGGTTGTTAGATTCCACACAAAAGTGAAATATACAGTATTTGTCTTTTTCTTCTCACTTATTTCACATAGCATATTACCATCTAGGTCCATCCATGTTGCAAATAGCAAGATTTCATTATTTTTTTATAGCTGAAGAATATTCCTGTGTGTGTGTGTGTACACACACACACATATGTATACATATATGTATATCACATCTTTTTCATCCATTCATCTATCATAGACACTTAGGCTGCTTCCAAATCTTGGCTGTTGTAAATAATGCTGCAATAAGCATAGGAGTGCGTATATCTTTCCAAATTAGTGTGTGTGTGTGTGTGTGTGTGTGTGTGTTTTCAAAAAATACCCTACACTGGAATTGCTGAATCATATAGTATCTTCATTTTTAATTTTTTGAGGAACTTACATAGTTTTTTGAGGGACTGCACCATTTTTTTCCCACTGACAGTGCACGAGGATTCCCTTTTCTCTACATTCTCACCAACATTTGTTATTTATTGTTGTTTTGATATTAACCATTGTGATAGGTGTGAAGTGATCTCATTGTGGTTTTGACTTACATTTCCCTGATAATTAGTGATGTTAAGCATCTTTTCATATATCTGTTGTTTCATCTGTATGTCATCTTGGTAGAAATGTCTAATCAGGTCCTCCACCTATTTTTTAATTGGATTGGTTTTTGATGTTGGTTTGTGTTCTTTGTATATTTTGGATATTAACCCCTTATTGACTTTATCATTTGCAGATGATAAAGTTCTTTCATTCAAAAGGTGCCTTCTAGCCTTGTTGATAGTTTTGTACTGTTTCTTTTAATTCTAAAGAACTATCCCAGCTGCATTTTGAACAATTTTGCAATCTCTAGCTGGTAAAATATGAGTTAACCCCATTTATAGTATTGAGATTTTTGATATACATGGACTTTTAATATCATCGTATGAGTATTTTGTTTATCCAGCTTCTTGTTCTTGCTCTCTTGGAGATCGAATGAGAGCTTATCTTTGTTTTACATTCTTGTTGTTCCTTCTCCCACACAAAAGGTACAATTTAAATGATTTTTATTGAAATTTTTACCATTTACATTTAAATTTGCAATATCTAAAACATCAATATTTTACTGACATACCTTCCTAGAAGCTTAGAATATTTAAAATTATATAATTTCTTCTCTTTTTATATGTATTAGTAGTAGTAGTTCTCCCTTTGAACTCAAAAATTACAAAATTAATATAACAAACTTTCATGGGATAAAACTATGTGATTGAAACTTTTTTACTATCTTTTCATTTATTTCAGAATTTTCATTATTGCTTTAGTAAATAGTCAATTTTCCAAATGGAATAGTTATTTTATTTATAGAGTATAAAAGTTCCTGTCTTTCCATATCCTTGGAAAACCTTTGTATATTTCATAATTTTCCATTTAGAATACAATGTAGTAAAAATGTAGTGGCATCTCATTATTGATTTACTCTGCATTACTGTGAAGATGTTGAGCACCTTTTCATGTTTTAATTGGCTTTTGGTTGTTCTTTGTAGTGTTTGTTCAACTATATTGTTTATTTTATAATATTGTCTGTCATCTTGGTGATTTGTATATTATATATTTTTTCCAATCAAGTCTTTTGTGAGATATCTGTATTGTGACTATTGTCTTCTTCCTTTCTGTAGGTTGCCTTTCATTCTCTCAGTATTGTTTTCTGATAAATGAAGGTTCTTAATTTTGTTGTCCAATTTAGAAGATTCCTTTAATGGATAATGTGTCAAGCTGGAGTTTAAGGAAAGGTTCTTAAATGGGGAACCCCATGCAATTAAACCATCAGGGAACTGTTCCTAGGAGAAAACAGTGTAGAGGTAGAGAAAACAGGACAAGAATGGTGAAGAAACAATGCAAGTGTATGATATGGAATAAAGTTCTATAGTGAATTGTTTCATCTTGTTCCCCTAGTGGATATATGGAGCATAAGTTATAGCTCAGAGCTGTTCAAATATAGGCAAGATAATTGCATGATTTGTGAAATAATTTGAACCTGTCAATCACTAGTTAAGAGACAACAGGAAGAAGGTGGGTTAAAAGTGCCTCCAACCTTACCTTTTGTAGGCCATTTTGCAAAAATAGATCATTGATCACTGTCCTCAGACTCTGTACTCTCCACAAAATAGATGACAACTAAAGTTTTCTACACTTAGAGAACTTATCACTGAATTTTTAGATACTGCCCCTGAAAGCAAGTGTAGATTATAATGGTCCAGTTTGGGCTTGTACCAACATACAAAATTTACTTAATGGGAAAGTGGCCAGGTTTTTACTGCTCCATTAACTGGTCATAGAGACATACCCATCAGTGTATTCTGAGGAAGAACATCAGCTGAAAGATTTGTAGATGATACGGGAATCTGGGTCATCTTCTTGAGAAAACCTTATGGACATGTTAAGACCAATACTTCACAGATATACCACTATTATAGTAGTTGGTCCTGTGATAGCTCTGGTCACATTGTCATTTGACGTGCAGTTCTCTGTAGTGTACAAAATGATACTGTTATAGTTACCCTTCTCACTGCGGAGTTTACTAGGTCATAGAGTCGAAGTGGCAGAACCACTGTAGCACAGACTGTACCTACTGGAGAACCCTCTCTTGGTCAGACAGAAATTGGCAGCCTTCTGAGTAGTCCAATAAATGAGTCAGAATTATATTTTCAAGTTAGTATATTCTTCCTAAAAATCCCTAAGTGTCCTAATAATATGTCACCCTTTATTAGTGTTAGAACGTTAGTGTTTACCTTGGAGGAAATAGACTGGGATGTCCTGGACTACCAGATCAAGACAAACTTTATCAGTATGATAGTATTCTGCATTTTTTGTGGGGTTTCCTTTTACCATATGTATGGGTCTTACCAGAATATACAGAATACTTCTAACGTCCATTTTTCAAGTCCAATTAACATGATGTCATCAATATAATGGTTCAAATAATGCTGAATAAAATACCTAGAAGATTAAATTCTCTCTGTATTTTATTGTGACAGAAAGTGAGGGTTAACCTAGCCCTATAGCAAAAGCACCAATGTGTCTCTCCCAGGAGAACGCACACTGCTTTGGCTCCTCTTTCCTGAGGGTTATGGGGGAAGAAAAGCTTTGAGATCAACAGTATCACAGCAGTTACCTTTCCAGAGGCTATATTGGTTTGTTCTAGTAAGAATACTGCAGCCAGAATTGCATCTGTAACCATGGCTACAATGATTTTTTAATGTACTTTATTGTGATGTATCTGTATTTCCCCACAGGGAGCTATATTGGCAAATGAGCCACAATTTCCACACATGTTAATCTGAAAATTGCACTAAGCTTATTTCTGCTACTCCTCCTAAGATGCACTATTGTTTTTAATTGACTGTTTCTGTGTGTGTGCTGTTGCAAGTGGGCTGCTTCAGCCTTTTCCTTTTGCTTTTGGTACCATGATGCCTCCTGCTTTGTAAGGTAAAGAACCAGTGTGAGACTTCAGTAGCTGGTAAGTATTTCAAACCCAGTTTTAAGAAACAGACATTGAAAGCTGGGTGTGTCTCTACCTATTTGGTCCACTATATGGCAGCTAGGTTCAGGCCTTTATTTCTTTCCTGTGCTTCACTGGAACACAGAGGCCAATGCTGGCTTGGCCCAAAACTCAGGGTCGCACTTTATTCCTATTAGGGCCCTAACTTTGGTGTAGAATTTTTGCCAAGATGTGCATTATGGATTTAGCCTTTCAGAAGTTCTTCTCTGTTTCCAATCAAATCCTAGATTGGCCTACCTGCTGGAGTAAAGACAATGTTTTGGCGATCGCAATTACTTTGGGTACTGGCTTAGTTGAACCTATCATTTTCTTCAATACAAAGTTGTGCTTCCAGCAACCACTCAGTTCCACTTAAAACACTATTTAATTCACTTTTAAAATTAGCATGTAAAATATTATGAGTCATTGCAGTTCCATTTCCTTTCACATCCAGGTCACTACACTGAATTCTTATCATTTGTAGTGCATTGGGCTAGGATTATCATTATTCCACTTAACCATCAAAAACGGTGGTTCCTATTGTCATCTAGCTAATGACTGATTGAAATAAAAATATCTCATCCTTGATGTTCAATTCGTAGATGATTTTCAGTACCAACTCTTAGGTCAGGTTCCCTCGAGATGATCTCTTCAGGAAGTGTTCCCATTAAACGTTCATAAAGGAATGGAGATAGCAGGATAGCAAAATGAGGAAGTGAAACAATGGTATAATCTGAGAGCGACAGCTTCAGCCTGATCCTGCAGGAGAATTATGAAAGGTAAGCCCTTAGAGTTGTCCTCATCCAAGTCAAGGTGACCAGCTTTCAATCCTCACAGCTGTCAGATATTGAAAGCAAAAACACCACATGGAGGAAATGTAAAATCCGAGGGCTGCTAGCTTTCTCTACTCATGAGCCAAGGGGACTTCAATATCTGTTTCAACTCTCCTCCAATAAACATTCCCCAGATGATTGTTTTTGGAAGAAAATCACATTTGGTGACATGAAAAATCATTATAAAGGATATAAATTAATCTCAGGAAAAAATAAACATAGTCTTCTACAATTAGTACAGCTTTTTTTGTATGTGTTCTTAAGAAATATTTACCTATTCAAGGTCATTATTATATAGTTCTATGTGTTCTATAAATGCATTTTTTACCTTTCATACATGGAATGGCACTCAATCTGAAACTGATATTTTCAAATGGTTTGAGTCAGGTTAAAACACATAATTTTTCATATGAATGTTTACTAGCCTAACACCTACCATAAATGAGAAGATCATCCTTTACTCATTGTCATTAATGCCTCTCCCCAACCTGGCCTCGTTAGGTTATTCACAGATTGCTGAAATGGGTTTATAGCTGGAAGCTAACAAGGACATTTAAAAGAAAAAAAAAATGAAGAATGAAGAGAGCATCACTGTATGCAGAAGCAATGCTGTGTCAGGACTGTGTATGCAGGAGAATCATTGTAGGAGTCCCCTTCCCTACTGGAGGACCAGAACACAGCAGCAGTGTCTTCTGAGAGCGAGCACGAGTGAAAGCGAGAACTGGAACTCGAGTGCTCATGGGCAGAAGAGCATCCCAGCTACAGTATCCGCCAGAAAGGGGGGAGCAGTGTCTTCAGATGGTGCCATCTGAGTGGCAGAGTGAAGCACTGTTCATCAAAGCCTGTGAGAGACATGTGCTTACACTAGTTTAGGGACATGGGCAAGACTCCATTTTCATCTTTCAGATAAAACCGAGGAAGCCACTGGTGAAGCCATTAGACATAGACTTTCAGTTAGGTCATTTTTATATGACCTTAGTTTTGATGTCTCTGACTTGTTTGTCTGTGTGATAAATATTTGAACATTCAGAAGAGAAAAATTAAGAAAGGAAATTGTTTATTCAAATTAGTTGACCATCTTGTTTTAGTTCTCTGGAATTCCTTGAGTTACATGGATCCTATAAATAGAGAGTAAAAGGTAATTGAGAAGTTTCAAGTCCAGACTACATGACATCCTCAAAATATTTAAGCTTTGGTCCTTGCAGAAAAGGAAATAGAAGGGAAATTATGAACAAAGAAGGTGAGGGGCAGAGGGTGCTGGAAGTGATACAGAGAGGAAGTGGACTATCTTGAGAACACAAAACTCCCAGAAAACTCAGGAGAAAAACTCAGGAGAGAAGAACTGCATGTGAAAAGGGGCCTGCCCACTAAGCAGTGTGAAAAGATAGGGTCTCATTGAATTGATGTGCTTGTATTTAACAGGAAACAGGTCTGAGCATCTGCTTTGAATCACTCATCTTCTTGTGGGTCTGTGAACCAGTCTTTACTGACTTCTTCTTGCTTTGGTGCCCTTTCTTGTTGTTGTCAAAGGGTGGCCCTATGACCAGCACTGGCCAATTGATGTCCACTGATGTCTCAGTTTAGGAAAACATACCAAGCACATCCACATCTTGTTAAGCTGCCTCCTTCATACTTTTCAACCAGAAATGAATTGTCTTTTCATTGACCTGCTAATCTTGGAAAATATGAATCCATTATTGTAGGTGTGTACTTAACCCATTGTGTAGGACTAAAGGCAAGTACAATTGAGAAGTCAGAATCTTGACATTATTTGAGTCTCATGACACACTTTCTCAAGTCTGGTCTGTCCTTGTACTTGGCCACCAAAAAACTCCCAGTTTAGAATAGCATTAAAAAAAAAATGGATCCTGCCTGATATATACCTAGTGGAATCTGGCAAATGACAAAATCTATAATATAGATATACAAAAGTCAAAATAAGAACTAAGCCTACCTGAAAACTTGCCTGAGATCCCTTTTGATTTTTAATTAAATATCATATATCAATGAATACCTTTGTCCTTAACAAACAACCTATTAATAAATAAAGCTTATAATATGTTCACCTAGGCATATACAACTTCCTTAACCCAAAGGTAAGCACTAATACCAACATATATTTAAAATTATAATGTATTACTTTACACTGTATAATCTCTGCATATAGCAGGAAGAAACACATAGTGTTTACAGTACAGTTAAACAGCTGAAAAAAATTGTGCTTTGCTTGCCCCCTTCTATGTATTCACCTACAAAAGCACACACCATAGGCCTTTTTGAACTGGAATATTAAGGGCTTTAAAAAAAAAAGGAGGGATGAAAGATTATGTTGTCTCCTAGGCCCTTTTAGGGAGATACAAAGCTCCAGAAATCAATCTCTCCACCAAAATAGTTATTAAGATAGAAAGAGACAGGAATATCTCATTTTGTTTGCTTCACCTTACTACATTTTGCAGATATGGCATTTTTACAAACTGAAGGTTTATGGCATCAGTGCCATTTTTTCCTATAGCATTTGCACACTTCATATCTTTGCATCACATTTTGATAATTCCTGAAACATTCCAAACTTGCTATCATTTTACTGGTTATGGTGATCTGTGATCAGCAGTCTTGGACATACTGTTGTAATTGTTTAAGAGCACCACAAATCATGCTCATAAAAGACAGCAAACTTAATTGATAAATGCTTTGTGTGTTCTGTTTCTCTGACCAGCCATTACCCATCTCTCTCCCTTTCTTAAGGCCTCCCTATTCCCTGAGACACAACAATATTGAAATTAGACCAGTTAATAACCTTGCAATAGCCTTTAAGTGTTCAAGTGGATGGGAGAGTCACACATCTCTCACTTTAAATCAAAAGCTAGAACTGATTAAGCTTAGTGAAGAAGGTTTGTCAAAAGCTGAGATAGGCTGAAAGCCAGACTTCTTGTGCCAAAACAGTCAGCTAAGCAGTGAATGCAGAGGAAAAGTTGCTGAAATGAATTAAAGAGCTATTCCAGTAAACACTGAATGATAAAATGAAACAGCCTTAGTGCTGATATGAAGAAAGTTTGATTGGTCTGGATAAAAGATCAAAACAGCCACCACATTCCTGTCAGCCAAAGTCTGTTCCAGAGCAAGGACCTAATTCTCTTCAATTCTGTAAAGACTGAGAGAGGTGAGGAAGCTGCAGAAGAACAGTTAGAAGCCAGCAGAGGTTGGTTCATGTAGTTCAAGGAAGGAAGCTGTCTTCATAACATCAAAGTGCAGGTGAAGCAGTAAGTGCTAGTATAGAAGCCAGAGCAAGTAATTCAGAAGATCTAGCTAATCAATTGTCTAGTTAAGATAATTAATGAAGATGGATACAATAAACAACAGATTTCAATATGGACAAAACAACCTTCTATTAGAAGAAAAAAATCATCTAGAACTTTCATAGCTAGAAAGGAGAAATCAGTGCCTGGTTACAGAGCTTCAAAGGGCAGGTTGACTTTCTTGTTAGGGGCTAATGCAACTGGTGATTTTAAGTGGATGCCAGTGTTCCTTTACTATGCTGAAAATCCTGGGACCCTTAAGAATTATGATGAGTCAACTCAGCTTATGCTCAATAAATGGAACAACAAAGCCTGGATGACAGAACATCTGTTTGCAACATGATTTACTGAATACTTTAAGCCCACTGTTGAGACCTACTAATCAGAAAAATATCTTTTCAAAATATGACTGCTCATTGACAGTGCACTTGGTCGCCCTAGCGTTGTCATGGAGATGGACAAGACTATGTTTTCATGTCTGCTAACACAAAATTCATTCTGAAGCCCATGGATCAAGGACTCATTTCAACTTTCAAGTCTTACTATTGAAGAAATACATTTAATAAAGATACAGCTGCCATACACAGTGATTCCTTTGGTGGATTTGGGCAAAGTAAATTGAAAACCTTCTGGAAAAAATCCACCATTCTAGATGTTATTAAGAGCATTTGTGATTTATGGGAACAGGTGAAAATATAATTAAATAAAACATTAACATGAGTTTGGAAGAAGTTGATTCTAACCTTCAGGTATAACTTTGAGGAGTTTAAGACTTCAGTGGAAGAAGTCACTGCAGATGTAGTGGAAATAGCAAGAGTTCAAATTAGAAGTGAGCCTGACGATGTGATTGAATTGCTATAATCTCATGATAAAACTTGAATGGATGAAGAATTGCTTCTTATGGATGAGCAAAGGAAGATGAAAACTACTTCTGGTAAAGTTGATGAGAAGGTTATTGAAATGACAAGGGATTTAGAATCTTACATAAACTTACTTGATGAAGCAGTGGTAGTATTTAAGAAAACTGAACCCAGTTTTGAAAGAATATATACTGTGGCCAAAATGCTATCAAACTGCTTCTCATGCTACAGAGAAACCACTCATGAAAGGAACAATAACTTGATGTGGCAAACTTCAGTGTTGTCTTACTTTAAGAAATTTCCATAGCAACCCTGACCTTGAACAACCACTAACCCAATCATACCTATTCCATGTTCTATAAATGCCTGACAAGGTCTTTTTTTCACAGGTTAGGATGTCCAAGGGTCATGGATTGGAAAAATTAATATTCTTATAATGCCCATATTACCCAAAGCAATATGTACTTTTAGTGCGAACCCTATCAAATAGACAATGGCATTTTTTCACAGAAACAGAGCACACAATCCTAAAATTTGTAAGGCACCATGAAAGACTCCAAATGGCCACAGCAATTTTTAAGTTGGAGGCATCACACTCCATGATTACCAAGGTATAGCAATTAAAACAGTATGACATTCTCATTAAAAGAGGCATGCAGATCAATAAAACAGAATAGAGAGCCCAGAAATAAACCCACATATGTATGGTCAATTAATTTTGGATAAAGGAAGCAAGACTAATACAATGAGGAACAGTTTTCCTCAATGAACAGTGTTGGAGAAACAGGACAGGCATACATACAAAAGAAGGAAACTGGACTGCTATTTTACGCCATAATAAAAATTAACTCAAAATTGCTTAAAGACTTGAACATAAGACTTGAAACTACAAAACTCCTAGAAGAAAACATAAGTATGCTATTTGTCATAGGTACTGGTGATGATTTTTTAATCTGACAACAAAAACAAAAGCAACAAAAGTAAACCAGTAGGATGGCATCAAACTTCTGACAAGCTTCTGCAAAACAGAGGAAACCATCAGCAAAATGAAAAAGTAATCTGGATGGGAGAAAATACTTGCAAATCATATATCTAAAAAGGGGCTAATGTCCAAAATATATAAAGACCTCATATAACTGAAGAGCAAAAAAAAAAAAACTAATTAAAATGGGCAGGAGATCTGAATAGGCACTTTTCCCAAGAAGACATACAGATGGCCAACAGGTACATGAAAAGATTCTCTGCATTATTAATCACCAAGGAAATGCAAATAAAAAACAACAATGAGATATCACCTCACATTTGTTAGAATGTTATCAAAAAGACAAGAAATAACAAGTGTCAGTGAGGATGTGGAGAAAAAGGAACCCTTGTGCACTGTTGGTGGGAATGTAAATTGGTGAAGCCACTATGAGAAACAGTATGATGGCTCCAAAAAAATTAAAAACACAATTACCATATGATCCAGCAATTCTAATTCTGAAAATTTATCTCTCCCTCTCCCCACTGCTTTGGGTAAATACCTAGCCTAGCTGGGTATTTACTATATCCACAAATCTTTAATTCATGTAGACTGTTTCCTCTCTGTGTTCTTTTTCAAAATTGTATTGGCTATTCAAGTTCCTCTTCTTTCTCTGTAAACTTTAGAAAAATCATGTTTACATCTACGAAAATCTTTATACAATTTTATAGAAATTGTATTAAATCTTTGTCAATTTAGGGGGAATTGACATTTTTCTTAGTGTAATCTTCTAATGCATGAACACACCCTATTTATTTACATCTTCTCAGATTATTTCCATCCATATTTTGTAGTTTTAGATTCTAAGTTTTGTATATATGTTGTTACATTTTTACCTTAAAATTTTATTTGTTCTGAGTAAATTATAAATCTCTGTTTTGGGCCTGCTCTTAGGTACATAGACTTTCACTAATTAAACATGATGTTAAAAAAAGAAAATACTCTATCAAATTGAGGATATTCCTCTCAATTCCTTGCATTTTAAGTTTGTTTTAATGAATGTATGCGAAATTGTGCAAAATGCTTTTTCTTAGAATAGCAGTTTTTAATTTTGATATACTTCTATTTAATTTATATAGTTTGTTTTGTGAATTATCTAAGATCTTTTCATATCTCAAGATCATAAAGCATTTATCATTTTATCCTAGAAATTTTATAATTGTAGACTTTATATTTAAATAATCATTTTTAGATAATTTATATATATGAAGTGAGATATTGGTTGAGATTCACTTTTATACATGTAGAGGTCCAATTGTTCTGATATTATATAATGGCTGTTTTCCACTGAGTTACCTATGCCCCTTTTATGAAAAGCCATTGTGTCTATAAATGTGACTGTATTTCTGTATATTCAGTCTGTTTCATACTGGTTTGATGACTGTAGTTCTATAGGAAGTCTTAAAATAGATTCTTGGATTGTTTAACTTTATACGAAACTGAAAAATTATATTGTGCAGATATAAAATATTAGAGTTTTATCAATTTTATTCAACTTTTAAAAGATAGAGATTTTGGTTTCATTTACTGTCTCTATTGTTTTTCCATTCTCAATCATGTTGATTTCTGTTCTTATAAGTCCTTTTTTCTTTCTTTAGCTACAATATTTTATTTAGTTTCTACTTTCTCCTTGTGGCAGATTAGGTCATTGATTTGAAATCTTTCTTCTCTTCTGATAGAAGCATTTAATGCTACACATTTCCCTGTTTTTCATTTGTTGCATCTCACAAATCTTCATATTATATATTTAATTTTCATGCAATTAAAAATAGGCTGTAATATTCCTGTTAATTCCATTGTGACTTTCTAGTATAACCAATGAGCTGTTTTGGATTGGTTTGTTTAATTATGAAATATTTGGGGATATTCAAGGTATCTTTCTCACTGAGTTCTGTTTATTTCTATCATGATCTGAATACTTAGTTTGCACGGATTCTTCTTTAAGTGTATTGGTTTTTTTGTGTCCCAAATTACGTTTTTTTAGTAAATGTTCCATATGCAATTGAATTAATATGTATTCTGTCTATCTATTTTATAAATATCAATGAGGTAAAGTTGTATAATGGTGTTATTTCTTCCTAATGCTTATTGATATTGTCTACTTGTTCTATTAATAAGAGATAAGTGTTGAAATTTCCAGCTCTACTTATGGATTTATTTCTCTTCAGTTATAACAGTTTTTATTTCTTGCAATTTATTATTCTATGATGTATGTGCATTCACATTAGGAATTTTATTGATGAATTGATACGATTGTTATATATTTCCATTCTTTTCCCTAGTAATATATATCTTGCTCTGAGTTTGAAATTTTAACTTTTAGTCTCTGGGTATATTACTAATATGGTAAATGTGTACAAAATAATCATTGCAGGGTTGCCTTTTTTCTCAATAATGCTTTTGTTTTGATCTGTGATCAATGGCAATTTTATTCTTTTCAACACTAAGGATATAATAACTGAAATTATTTTTCAAAATTCTTATGTTTGTTATTATTACATTTTTCTGAAATAGTTTTACATAAATATATATAAAAATCTTGGTTAATTGACCTCTTTATAAGTGTCAGCTTTCTTAGGAACATGGCACATTCCTCCATTCTATTAAGTCTTTGTTTAAATAGTAAGTTGCTTTTCATTCTTCCTATAGCTGACATATTTTAAAATATTTTGATGTTTTTTGCATCATTTTCAGTAAAATTATTACAAAGTATATTTTTAAATAAGCTATTAAATATTTTTGATTTCTTAGACTCTTGTAATCATTTATATTGCTAATATTTTAATTTTTTTTCCTGTGGTTATCTATGATTTTCATAATTTCTACAAAATTTCAAATGTTGATATTTCTTTTCCTTTTTTTTGAATAGAAGTTTTATGGAAATTATTAAATGATTATAGTAAGATAAACAACTTTCTTTTAATATTTTAAATGAAAATATAAGACATAAAATGACCTAAAAGTTGGTTTGAGATATTCTTATCATTTTAAGTGAAACATTCTTATTTGAGTCTCTATTCTTAAAATTTATATATTATGTCCCATGATGCACTTCATTAAGACGTGAATCTGAAATTTTAAGTTTCCCGTGTTTGTCTCTATTACTAAATAATGCCTATATCATATGTGACTTTATTAGGTTAAGGTATGTTTCCTCTGTACCCATTTTGTTAAGTCTTTTTAATTATAAATCAACACTGAATTCTGTTAAATGCTTTTCTGTATCTATTGAGATGATTATATGACTTTCATCCTTCATTTTCTTAATGCAGTGTATCACTTTGATTAATTTGTGGATGTTGAACGATCATTTCATCCCTAGACTAAATCCCACTTGACTGTGGTGAATGATCCTTTTAATGTATGTTAAATTTGGTTTGCAAGTATTTTATTGAGGATTTTTGCATCTGTGTTATTCAGGGATTGGTCTGTAAATTTTTTTTTGAAACGTCCTTGTCTGGCTTTGGTATCAGAGTAATGCTGGCTTCATAAAATAAGTTTCAAAGCATTACCTCCTTTTTTACTTTATGGAAGAGTTTGAGAAAAATTGGTATTCTTTGAATTTTTGATGGGATTCACCTGTAAAATTGTCTGGTCCTTGACTTTGGTTTGTTCAAAGGTTGTTGATTACTGATTCAGTGTCCTTACTAACAGTCAGTCTGTTCTGCATTCTATAGATAATTTTTAGTTCAGTGGATTACCCACATCATATAACTTTCTGATAAAATAGTATTTTACTTGTCAATATTATATCTACAGTCATTCATAAGTGGTTTATAGGAAAGGTATTTACTTTTTTAGAAGTGATTAATAAGGTTTGTAAGCAACATTTTGCTTGTTTTAACACATTTTGACTTTATTTTTCTCTCTGAAATAATTTACATAAAGTATAATGATAATATCCTTATGAATGTTGAAATCATTCACACTAAAACTAATCTGAGTTAAGAGATTTTAATATAATTATTTCATATCTTATTTTGTTCACAATTATGTTATTCAGTCTATTTTATTCACAAAGTTTTGGATAAATCTGTTTGTCTCTAGAAATTTGCCCATTTATCAAGATTTTCAAATTTAGGAATAGCGTTATTATTTTTTTTAATTCTATTTTTATCACTACCTTATTTCTTATGTTCTCTCATGTATTTTTTCTTAGATCTTGTAACATTTTTATAATAAAAATGTACCAATTTGTTTTTACATCCTCCTCTGCCTAAACTCCCACAATGTTCTAACAAAATATATCCACATTTGTTGTTTTTACTCAAGTTACTTTTGGATCTAAGTCAAGTTACAGTATTTACTTTTTCTTCTTGTTCTTGTTTTCTGGTTTAACCCATATAAATTATTTACTTTTTTAAATAACTATTTTACTTCCCCTCAAGTATAGAAAGACATAAATGTCCACATCAGTAACACTGAAGGCAAACTGCAATGAGAGTCCTGTGAGGCTATGCAGTGCTGTTTCCAGTAAATTATAGCATATAATACAGAAAAGGAAATATAATCATAGTGCCTAATACTCTTTAGATTCAAAACAGATGTAAAAAAGTACACTTTCTTTTAAAATATTTAAGTCCAAATTAATCCATTTGAGTTCATAAACATGAATATCACAGTTATATTCTAAATCTCTAAAATTCAGTATAAACCAGGTTTATATGCATGCCAATTCCTAAGTTATTCAGACAGAAAACTACTTACGGCTTTTGCCTAAAATACCCAGATGCTACAAGAAAAAAACAAATCTTTACCCTGAATTATCAAGGTACTTAGAGCTGCATGTACTGGACCATAAAATCAATTAACAGATGTTTTTCTTCTGCTTAATAGTTATTTCTTATTTGCATACAAAGTATTACACATCCCTTTATATAGATGACTCTTTTTTGATTACAGGAGGGAGTGCATTTGTAAAAAATAAACCAGCTGCACCTTTATTATTTTTACCATAAAAACATTTCTTCCATTAAAACATTTACTTCTTACTCCTGTGATCATGAGTATCAATATAATATGTTAAATGTTGATATCTAAATATGTTGTGTTTAAAAAAAATCCATATATATATTTGAAAATATAACTTTCATAACGTTTTAAAGCAATTTTTTAATTATTAATAAATATTTTTAAATTTTTCTCCATGAGTGTTATATTTTCCCAGATTTACCAAGTTTCAATATTTTCACATTTGTTATCATTTCTCATATTTTACCAGTCTCTCTCTCACACACACATATACACACATATATACAAATACACAGACAGTTGTGTATGTACATATCTCCTAACATGATCATGCTTGTTATGCCATATTTCAAAGAATATAGCAAAGAAAGAGGTGAAAAAATGCAGTCACTTTTTTCTGTCGTCAGTCGAAATAGTTATAATTTTTATAGATGCACAGTATAGATGAAGTATATATTATGAAGACAATTAAATACTGGCTTAAATAGATAAATGAGAATACTTCCTAATAAAATACAGGAAAAATAAATTAAAAATGTAAATGTAGAATATTTTCAAATAAGAAAAATATAATAATATTCAGGTGGTGGGAGATGATTTATCAACTAAAGATATCCTTGAAGCTTTTCAGAAACACCTACATCTATGTCCATTATGTGACCTAAGTAAGATTATTCAATTTGCACATCTGAGGTGTTTCAGAGGAGATTTTAAAAGGCTAAATATTTGAGTGTTCACACAAAGGCCTACTTAAACAAGGTTATTATGATTCATTATTATTAAAATTACCTGTATGATAATTGAAATACTGATTTGAATTTCCCTTAAATAACTTCGTAAGTTTCAAGATAGAGACTTTATGACAGGAAAGTGACCAATGCATAATGAAGAGCACAGCTTTTATGATGGAACAAGTTGGAATGAATCCTGTCATTCAAAATATAAAGCCTTTGTGAGCTTTAGCATGGTAATGTCTCTTAATGTTTCAGTTTCCCCATCTAGTAAGCTAGGATTTTAATAATATATGTATATAGTTCTTGAAATAAAGCACATTCTAAAGCACTGGGACCATAAAAGTCTATAATTTCTCTCAAAATGGTATTTTCCATATGAAAAGAAAATAATTATCAAATAAACCACATTACTAATTAAAATGTGCCTTTTATACTTCTATTTCTCTTTACATTTTTACAAGAGATTTATAAGATTTATTTAAAATGCATCTTCAAGTATATGGTAATAATCATTTTAAAAATTACGGGTTGTGGAACTCAGAAATCACACAAAGAATGACTCTTTATAGGATAAATTTAGGAAAAATGATAAACATTAAATAAACATTTTTCAGAGACATTCAGAAAAAAAAGGAATGCTAGGTCCTTACCTGAGAGACATACCTTTGCCCTTAGCTAACACGTATGCAGATTTTATCAATATTCTACAAAATAGAGATGAATAGATACGGTCAGAATAATGGTATCTGCTTGATATTTATAATTAAATGTATGGTAAAGTTAATAACATCCCATAGAATAAGAGCAGTCTTTTCAGTTAATCCTATGAATTATATAGAACATCTAGATTATCCTATAAATTATCTAGAAAATTAGCTCTGGTTAAAGCACTTCATCAGCTACCAGTTAGAGGAGGTACCAGAGTTAGCCAGAGCCACCCCAGGAGTGATGTTGCTTCTGCAGTGCTCATTTACAAGACACACAGGGACAGGATTTCGGTGTTGTTTTACTTACCTATGCAATGAGATTCCAGAAATGTATAACTTGGTCAACTTCCCTTCCCTTAAAAAAAATGTTAGTCATTAAAATAGACTCTCATTTTGGAGTTTGTAGAAGAAACCCTGAACTAAAAAATGAGAACAGAATTATAGAAATCAGCATATATGGCTACTGCTGTGGGGACTGACTGAATTATACCTATTGTAAAGAACCAATTATTTCTAAAACTTAAGTGATCACATAGCAGAAATTTACATGCATATTGTTAAATTATATGTATATTTTATCTATGAAATGAGTTGTACATTAAATTTGAGGATCATATATTATAACTATCACTATTATTCCTTAACAAATTAGGTTTACAAACTGCAGTCCTCTGTGTATTCAGGTCAAGATATATTGTTCAAATCATGATTGTATTTTCATAAGATGTGAAGTAGGAGCTTTTGAGCTTCCTGTTGAAAACCTGAAGATGTGATTCAGTTTGTTCAATATGGAACCCTAGGGAACTCGAAAATAATCAGAACCATATAGCAAATATTAAAATAATTGTGGGAAAGGTGGACTTGAGTAAGTTTATAACTTCAATATCCTTATCAGTATGTACCCAAAGAAAGAAGCTTCTAAATAGCAAAGAGAATGTACATATCATAGAAGACAAAAAAAGTTAAAAAAAAGTACAGATATTAGAATCACATTCAAAATTCTTATAAAATCATGTTGGTTGATTAATTGGTTCCTTTTCAATTACACAGCAAATAACAAAATCATTAAAACTACTTTCAAAGTTGGGATGAAGTTATCACTTTTCCACATATTCTTTATTTAATTTAAAAAATATGCTTCAAGTAATGCAACCTCTTCTGAAAGAAATTAGGTCAGGAATGGTCCTAGAACATGTTTATTGTCAAATTTTCTTTTCTTCCCTATCTAATATTTTGTTTCTGTAGTGTTTATGATTGTTCAGAATACATGCTAAAGAAAACTGCCTGCTTTAAAACCTAGAACTGAAGAGAAACAGAAAGCACGAATGATTTACATGTAAAATCAAAACACTCTGGGCCACAAGATGTCACTGTAGTTCAAGCAAGATATGGTTTTCTTGGAATTAAATAGAAAATAGTACATATTTGACTTAATTTATATATTAGTCTGGTTTTGGTTATGTTCTAGATATTTTTATAACAGACTATAAAATGAATATATAGTAAAGAATAATCTTTACCTGGAATAATTTTCATCTAACTTTCTAGGACTTGTAGTGATACATGTTAGAGAGATTAGCAAGTCTGTTCTTTAACTTTTATGAGAAAAGAATTATAATGAACAATTATACAACAACAAATGAGTTGCTGTCTTTTAGCCTTTTATTTGTATAGAATAGTATAATATTCAAGGTATGAAATTGAATTTAGACTGCAGGGGTTCATATCTTTGTATTTTCCCAAGTGGTTTTAGACTAACCTATTTCATTCAACTGTAAAAGGGAAATAATATAATTATCTCACATAGTTCCTCTGGGTTAAAAGAGCTTATGTCCAGACCTTAATACATAGTTTTTAAAAACTGTTATCTATTATTTGAGAAACAACTAAACCTATGTCTTCCAACTGTTTCCTTTTTTCTTTTTTTATATTTCTAATGTTTCATTTTATTTGGCCTCAAATTCTCAGATATGGAGGTGAACATAAAATAGATTACAAAGCCCTATGGCTATGATCTTTGTCTTCTCACTTCTTCCTCAAATTATCTGTTACTGTGATAATTGTATGGGAAGAATCAAAACTGATACAGCATTTAATTATGACTCACTTAGCTCATACCTGATCCAAAGAAATGTTTAATATTTAAATTGTCAAAAGCAGACATATAATATTTTGCTAACAGTGTATTGGCTTATAGAAAAACATTTTCAAACTTTTTAGAAGTTTGAAAATTATCATAAGTATTGTAATTCTCGTTACATTAGTGATAAATTTGAAATATTTAAAAAAGAATAAATTGTACATCTCCAATTTACATCTAAATGTATTACTGTTTAATATTCTAAAATCTACCTCTAATTATATTTATAAATTATTTATCAAAATAAAGTGGGCAAATACATTTCTCCTGTGATATATATGAAATATTGCCAAACTCACTTTACATTGAAGTTTTATAGATTAAAAATCATGTTTTCCCATTGATTTACTTGCCAAAAAGAGCTAATTACTAAAATACAATAATTTAGGAATGTAAGTAAAGTTAGGAAGGGGAATGAGTGTTACCTAATACAATGTATTCTTGGTCATATGTACAATTCTTATTTTAACAAAGCTTTGTGTTTACAATTCTGAATACATAACCTCATATAACTGAAAATATGAGAAATACAAAGTTATTGGATAATTATTGGTAATCTACTTATACAATGAGGCTGATTCCATTGAATTAGTAAACATGTCACTGTGTAAAATGATGATGACCTAATAATAGGTGTAGGAAAATTTAACCAGGGAAATATGATTTGTAATGAAATATAAATAAATAAGTAGAAGTATAAATAAATACAGAAAAAATGTCCATGTCAAAATTACATGAATGTGAACAATACAGTTCTTAAGTATTGTTTATTTATTGAGATATCAATATGAATCCTCAACAGTAATTATACCTAATGTGTGGTAAGTGTCTTTGTGTGTGTACTAGGTAAAGTATGTTTTATTATCTCAGTTAATTCTCAAAAGAATCCTATAGAGTAGGTACTATTATCTTCACTTTACAGATAAAGTAAATTCTCAGAAAGTGTAAGTAATTCACAAGGATTACTCAGCTACTAATTGAGAAAACAAAACAAAATGCCATACATGACTCATCAAAGCCTACATGTTATCTTTTCCAGTAATTAACCCAGGGGACAAATTCCATGGGACAGTCACTGAAGTCCTGATAAAATCAGCAATGAAAAAGACAGTGGTGTATCATTATAATTTTCTGTAGTACTAAATAGGGAATTGTCAAAGATAGCTGCTTAAATTGATTTAACATATTGACTGTAAAGTAAAAAATGACATAAGCTATTTTCATTATAAAATATTATATTTATGCAATGGCAGATACTAAAAGAAACAATTTTATAGACATTTAATATATTTTTCTATTTAATGAATTTTCAGGTTAAAATTGCTTTTGGAGCATCAATTATAATTTGTAATATGGATTTTTAGAATCTTGTGAAATAGTTACGTAAATGTCATTTCTTTGATCCCTACTTTTATAAATGTGCTTCTTAGGCCAGTGCACCTGAGTTTTAAAAATATTATCATGTTGAAAAGTCCCTCCCTGATTTTTCCTATTGCAGTGTTACTCTCACCAAATACCTATGGAGTAGAAAGAATATCATATCTTCACCAGTTTCACATATTAGAATCTTCAGATTCCTGGTATTCTGCCATGTAAGAGACTGGCAAAAGAAGATGGGGGTCAAGAAACCAATTGGCTTATTAGGAGAGGGAGGCTGGAAATAAACTTTATCCATATACTGTAACATGAATTCCACAAGTCAGTGATTACATAGAGGCATATGTACAACACACACACATGTGCACACACCCACCAAGTAGCCATTTCATGCTTTGGTCTTAAACTTGAATGACCAGTCAGTCATCAACCGATATCTATAATCTGTATGTCCCCTTCGGGAAGGGATCCTAGTGATACTCTAAGGGACTCCCTTTAGAAGCTAAAGGAAACAAACAGCAGTCAAGGAGATGATCTAAATGATCATCATCCAGCACATGTCATATTTTCAGATAATTTGCTCAAGAGAAATTTTTAGTGTTTAAAAATGTTTCAAATGATTCTTTCAGACCTCCCTCAGCATTAGCTTTCAGGATCACAGCTAAAATGCCATGAACCTGAGCTCCTGCCTTGCAAGTTTCTAGGTTAAAGCATGAACATATAGTTTCCTAGGAGTTAGAAGGTCAAACATGAGGTGAAAGAGATCAAGCCTCATGTTTCTCAGATAATTTTTTCCCCCATTAGAAAAGTTCCGGCTTTAACACTAACTAGCTATATGGCTCCAGGTATACTATTTCAATATTTGAGCTACATACATTACATTTCTAAAATGGGGATAATGAATTTACTTTGTTGGAGTCATATGGAATCACTAGAAAGTGTAGAATATAGTTCCTAGCATAAAAAGTGGCCTACTACATGATGATAGTACAAATAATATGGAATAGTTGAGTTATTTTGCCCACATATATGTTCAGAATGCAACACCTCACAATTCATTAATAAATATTGAGAATGTCTTGGCATTGTCTTAACCTATTGTACAAACTTTTTAGTTAAATGCCTATGTTTCAAAGTGAAGTGGAATGCAGGGCGGGGGTACATTTTCCTCTGCTTATGTTTTCAGAAAAATTAGAAAGTGAGCCAGATGCTTGTAGATATAGTCTAATGAAAATTATGAACAAAACAAAAACACAACAAATATTAAAAATGCCATAGAGATGTTCTGAGGAGGAATATGTAGGAACCACTTTCACCTACTGTGTGGCCTGTAAAAGATATATTTGGTGTCAGTACAAGCAAGAATCTTTCCTTTTTACATTTCATCACTTGAACAAGTAGATGTTTTACTGCACAGTTTTGTCTTAGGCTTCCCTTATATGAACTGACATTTTTAATATCTGCACTTCCAATCTCACAGTAAGAATGGAAAATCCCCCCAAAGGATATTATGTTATACAATTTAAATCACCCCCAAAATGATATTATGTTATACAATTTAATTCACCCTTTTAAAAATATGAGCCTTGTTTCAATATAACAAGACTTAGTAATATTTATTAAAATACTCAATAAAGTTTGAAATAATGATAATTACTGAAAGCTAATGATTTCTTTTTATAAGATTTTAAATCTGTGGAAAAATGAACTCTTGATTAAATTTAAGGTGAGCAGGTAACATTTTTAATGCTACCATCTGAAATTTGACAGTGATTTTAGTAATTTATTTCAATTAATATAATTTCTCTATATAAATGGTTGAAAGGTTCGTGGGAAAGAATAAAGGAGATAAGGAGAAACAAAGAATAAAAAACCTAGGACAGGTGTGATGTTACCATGGATGCCAAGATCCCTGGATTTGATGAGCAAATAAGGCCACAGCAGATGGTGGGGAATTAGGAAAATATGAGAAGAAAGGTATATTAAAAAGCAGAATTAAAGCCTAGGTTCAGAGTTGTCATTGCTCTTCAAAGTTTTTTGTAGCCTAAGATGTGTTTCCCTCAATATATATTAAATTCAAGGACTTACAGATAGGTAGCAACAGACTAAGGCTGAAGTAATGTGATTCAAAGATAACCAGCCTTATGACATTATTTTCTGTAAGTTATCTGTTGGTCTACACCTGCTTCTATTAATGATCACACCATAGGAGTTATATTGGCTGTTGTCTAATAGAATCTAGATTAATACCTTCAGCTCCAATGGGGGAAAAAAAAGAAAGAACATTAGGTGGAACCCATCAGCTAGGAATAATGAGCAGAGGCAGAGGATGGAGGGATGGACCGAGAAAACTGATTTGGGATTTGGAAATATAGAGGATAAGCAAATCAGTTCATGGCAGTGATGCTGGCCCGTGCAAGCACTACTTCTCTCCTTACTACTGTACTGGCTGTTTCTTCTTTCAACTTTATCCAGTTTTAAAATATACACTCCCTCCTCTCTTCTAAGTGTTCCTCTCATTACTTAACAGAGTTAAAAAGTAAAGTTGTTTTTTATAGAGTATGTCCAGGAGCATTTGAAGTTTTTCACTATAAAATAAATAATAATAAAAATACCAGCTACCATATGTTAAGCAGGCAATATATTTTTTTTGTTGTTGTTTATCACCTATGGGAAAATAATGCTTTCAAGAGAATTCAGTAGTGTAACCTGTAACTTATATGGGTTATTTGCCTTTCCCCTTCAGTTTATTTTATTTTATGTTATTTTTTTATTACAGCACTATTTTTTTAATATAATTTATTTTGGTATCATTAATTTACAATTACATGTGCAATATTATGGTTATTAAACTACCCCTTCATCAGGTCCGCCCCACCAACCCCATTACAGTCACTGTCCATCAGCGTAATGAGATGCTACAGAATCACTACTTGTCTTCTCTGAGTTGTACTGCCCTCCCCGTGCCCCCCTAACATTACACCTGCTAATCGTAATGCCCCTTTTTCCCTCTTATCCCTCCCTTCCCGCCCATTTTCCCCAGTCCCTTTCCCTTTGGTAACTATTAGTCCGTTCTTGGGTTCTGTGAGTCTGTTGCTGTTTTGTTCCTTCAGTTTTTTTCTTTGTTCTTATACTTCACATATGAGTGAAATCATTTGATACTTGTCTTTTTCGGCTTGGCTTATTTCACTGAGCATAACACCCTCTAGCTCCATCCATGTTGTTGCAAATAGTAGGATTTGTTTTCTTCTTATGGCTGAATAATATTCCATTGTGTATATGTACCACATCTTTATCCATTCATCTACTGATGGACACTTAGGTTGCTTCCATTTCTTGGCTATTGTAAATAGTGCTGTGATAAACATAGGGGTGCATCTGTCTTTCAAACTGGGCTGCTGCATTCTTAGGGTAAATTCCTAGGAGTGGAATTCCTGGGTCAAATGGTATTTCTATTTTGAGTTTTTTGAGGAACCTCCATACTGCTTTACACAATGGTTGAACTAATTTCCAGTCCCACCAACAGTGTAGGAGGGTTCCCTTTTCTCCACATCCTCGCCAACATTTGTTGTTGTTTGTATTTTGGGTGTTAGCCCCTTCAGTTTATTTTAAATGAACAAAAACATTATGTAGTAAGTGAACAGACTGACTATATTTTTTTCTTCCCTGAAATAAATTAAGTATATTTATTAAGAGAAAACAATTGTTTATCACTTCGTAATTTTTTAAATACAAAAGTCATTCAATTAATTATTAGTCTGAGAAATTAGAGACAGACAATTCTAAACATGATCATGGGATTATTTCAACTGTCTAATGATATAGAACAGACTACTCAAACTCACTGTTTCAAAACAATAGTGGTTTGTGTGTTTCTTCATGATTCTTTACTTCGGGTCAGGTTTGTCAGGGATGGTCGTGTCCCATGTGATGTGATATTGACTAGGATGGTTTTATCGGCCCTAAAGAACATATACCTTCACTCACATGGCTGTTGTTGCATTTGTACTGCTGGAATGGCTGGAGTAGTCTGGGCCTCTCTCTTCACCTGTTATCTTTCATCCTGCAGATGAGTGGTCTTGTTCTCTAGTAGGTGATGAGAATTCTTTATATTGCAGCTGACTTCTAAGGTAAGACAGGAAACTCCAAGACATCTAAACACCCAAGTCTTGAGGTCACATACTGTCATTTTCACACATTCTGTTGTTTGAAAGAAGTTCCTGGGGTAGTAGCTGTGATTCAATGGGAAAGGAATGAAATTTTGTCCTATATAAGACAGCAGCACAAGAACACAGGCATAGGGACAATTATTGGTGGCCATTATGGACATAACCCACTAGATGGTTCAGTAGAGAAATTTTTAATGTATTTTAACATTTTTGAGATTCATAGTTTGAGATTTATGAAACATGCTTGCCTGTGGGAAAATGATAACCTATTTATTTTCTTCTGTCCTCTCATTTTTTGACATTTCACATTAACCTCTATTCAATTGTCTTTATATATAGATCATGACTGACTTTCATTTCTTAGGAGCTATTTTATATTATGCTAGTTTTTCATGGGCATCTTTAAACTGCCAATGGAGGAAGATGATAGATTTTTTTTATACAGACTAATTCACTTAAATGCTAATGCAATTCATGTTCCCTTTGTGTGTGGAAAGTTCATAATGATTTCTCTTTAGGTCAACTGCCGTGGAGAGGTGAAGGGAGCAGGACAAAGCAGAGGAAGTTTAGCTGTGATGCAGTCATACCAAAGATTCGGCACATTCTACAAGGAGAGACCAGGAGCTAGGTAGAAAGTATATTGAATTTCGGCAAGCTAGCTCAACCATTGTGCACTTAACTGAATAGTCATTATAGGTGATCTTCCTTGGAGAGGGGAAAAACCTTTAGCGGGAGGCAAATTCCAGAGGGAGACTCAGCCAAGAGGTTTGTCTGCTAAGACTCCAAACAAATAAGAAATGGACATTTCAGTCCTAGAAGGCGAGGTGGTCTCAGTGGCACCTCCATTTCCTGGAGGCACAATCTCCACTACGTACTACAGGAAGTACTGCATTCCCAGTAATATTGGCATAAGACACCAAGTATAGCACATTCATAATAAAATATAAACCAATAAAAGACTTCATCTATGAAGGTGGCCCATTTCTTTGAGTAGAATTATAATATAGTAATCAGAGTAACTAGATTAATGCCCCCTCTTTTTTTTCTTTTTTTTTTTGGCAATGGTTTTATCTTCCTGGTTAATGAGGAGAGGAAAAAAAGTTAATTTTATGAAATTGTATTTCTTAATTCAAAATTTATCATTCTGCTTCTACAAAGAATCCTTAAAGTAAAAAGAGGAGGAAAACAAAATTATTTTATATGAAATTTAAGTTGCATTTTCCTCAGGCTAAGGTTTTTCCAGATAATATTAGATAATGGAGCCTTATCTTGCTATACACGTCTGTTATACTCTTTTCTTTATGATTCCTCTACAATGGGGAAAAGACAGTCTATACTTTACAAGTAAATAATTTCAGTTCTATTACTTGTTTTAGGCACATTAGCTATAATAAGCAATATTGGTAATCTTTTAAAATGTTGAAATTACCAAACTTTTAAAATTATTAGAGTCAAAAATGTGTTTTTCTCTGAAGGAATTAGAAAAATAAAATGAATACAACTAAGAAGCACTTTTGTCTCCATGAGTAATTGATGTAGTTACTTAAGGTATTAAGAGGAAAATTAATGTATTAAATATCAAATACTTATAGCTACCATCATACTTAATGTTAAAACACTGACTGCTTTCCCCTACTAGTCAAAAATAAGCCAAGAGTGCTTGCCTTTAACACTGCCAATAAAAGTAATACTGGAAGTTCTAGTCAACACAATAAGGAAAAAAAAGAAAAGCCATACATATTTGAAAGAAAGGAATAACACTCATATATGCAGATGATGTGATGGTTTACTTAGGTCATCCCAAAGAATTTACAAATATTAGAATTTCTGAGTTTAGCAAGGCCATAGGATATAAAAATAAGTTATATTTTATATATTGCAATAAAATGACTCACTAAAATTAATTTTTACTATCATTTACAACCTCTCATAAAGTTTAAATACATAGGTATAAATCTAACAAAACCTGTATAGAACTTGTATGCTAAAAATCATACAATATTGATAAGAGAAATCAAAGATCTAAATAAATGGAGAAAAATTTCATGTTGATGATTTTATAAAAGAACAAAGTAGGAGGAATTAGACTACCCAATATTAAGAACTATACAGCCACAATAATACATGCTCAGTGATATTGGTGAAGGGATAGATACCTAGATTAATGAAACAAAATAGAGAAGTCAGAAATAGACCCACACAAATACAGCCATCTAATTTTGATGAAATTCAAATAAAATGCAATGGATGTTCAAGAGTTTACTGCCAATATTTCCTTCTAGGAGTGTTATTATTTCAGGTCTTGTATTTAGTTCTTTAATCCATTTCAAGCTTATTTTTATATATGCTGTAAGACAATGATCTGGTTTCATTCTTTTGAATATAGCTGCCCAGTTCTCCCAACACCATTTATTGAACAGACTGTCTTTTCCCCATTGTATAGTCTGTGTCCTTTGTAATAGATTAATTGACCGTATAAGTGTGGGTTTATGGGCTGTCCATTCCATTCCATTGATCTAAGTGTCTGTTTTGTGACAGTACCATACTGTTTTGATTACTATAGATTTATAGTATAGTTTGAAATCAGGCAATGGACTGTGGTTGCCATAGGAGAGGGGCATTGGGGGATAAGCAAAATATGTGAAGGACAGAGGCACAAACTTCAAATTAAAAATAGTCATAGGGATGGAAGTACAGCACAGAGAATACAGCCAATAGTATTGTAATATCTTTGTATGGTGACAGATGGTAATTGTACTTATTGAAAGAAAAAAGAGGGGATGTGAACTCAACTGTCCAAGCAGGTTTATTGCTGAACCTGAGAGGGACCCCTCTGTCCTGGCCAGCAGAACAAAGGAGAAAGGGTCTCTAACAGGTCAAGAAGCTTTTTATGGCCAGGGTTTTTGGCAGGCTTTTAAGGGGAGGGGTCAGGGGAAAGGTGGGTTTGTGGCTTGCTGACGTGTTCTCTGGAGAATGCTTGCAGCCTAGGTAAGATAACACCTAGGTCTCTCTGGGATGGTTGGTGGGGCTTATTTGAAAGGTGGTACTCAGGTCCAGATTCTATTACTTATCATGGTGAGCATTTAGTAATGTATGTATTTGTCAAATCACTAAGTTGTACATCTGAAACCCTTATTATATATCAAATATATTTCAATTAAAAATGTTAAAAGTGCAATTGAGGAAAGTTTTCAATAAATGGTGTTCAAGTAATTGAATATCCAATGGCCAAAAATGAAATAGCCTCAACCTAATCCTCATAATTGATGAGAAAATTAATTTTAAGTGTATCATAAATTCAAATGGGAAAACATAACACTATAAAACTTTTAGAAGATGACATGGAAAAACTTCTGGACTTAGGACTTAGGACTTTGTGAAGCATCGTGTCTAAACATAGCAGAAAAACATCCATAAAAGGATAAAATCAATATATTGTATTTCATTAAAAATAAAACTTTATGTGTTGCCAGAGTCTGTTAAGAGGATAAAAAGACAAATTGCAGACTGGGAGAAAATATTTGTAAATCATGTACCTAATACTAATGTGTATCTATAATACATAAAGAATTATAAAAATCCAGAAACCAATTTGCAAATGTGTTAAGTGACATTTCACTGAAATAAGCAAAATGTCCCCCCAGTTGATAATGGCTAAACCATGGTATATTCATAGCATGGAATACTACTCAGCAATAAAAATGAATGAACTATTGATTCACTCAACAACTTGGACGAATCTCAAGGCTAGTATACTGAGTGAGTAAAATAAATTTCGAAGTAAAATAAATATAATTTACTGTGTGATTCAATTTATATAACATTCTCAAAATGGCAAATTATTTACATGGAAATCAAATTACTGTTTTTTACTGAATGGGGTGATAGAGTTGAAGTGGTTTTTATAACTAAAAAGCTTCGAGGCAGATCTTTTTCATGGTGGAATAGTTCTATATCTTGACTGTGATGGTTATTAAACAAATCTATATACACACACTGTGAAAATATCAGTTTCCCAGTTTTATGTTTCACTCTAATAAGATGCAGGCATTGAGGGGAACTGATTAAAGAGTATGACCTTTCTTTATTATCTTTACCCATGCCTCTGTAATTATATCAAAATTCAAAAAATTAAAAAATAACTGATTTTTACTTCTGACCAACATGAAGTAACAAGAGCCAAATTTACTACTGCCTGAAATAATTCCAAAATTAACAAAATGGGTGAAACAGTAACTATAAGACACTGCCATCTTAAGAGACAGTGATAACTGAGAAGAGAAGCAAAATAATACCCTAAAACTGTCCCAGTTTCTACCTTGAGAGAGCCTTTAGGGAATGATGCTTAGGGTGTCTTTAATCCATTTTGAGTTAATTTTCATATATGGTGTAAGATAGTGGTCTAGTTTTATTCTTTTGCATGTGGCTATCCCAACACCATTTATTTAAGAATCTGTTCTAGTCCCATTTTGGACCCTTTGCCCTATATTAATTGATCATATATGTATAGATTTTCTCTGGATGCTGTTCCACTGATCTATGTGTCTGTTTTTCTGACAAGATCATACTGTTTTAATTACTATAGCTTTATAA
The DNA here is from genome assembly GCA_032199065.1 of Smutsia gigantea. Taxonomy (NCBI): domain Eukaryota; kingdom Metazoa; phylum Chordata; class Mammalia; order Pholidota; family Manidae; genus Smutsia; species Smutsia gigantea. The sequence goes on from JAVSCE010002860.1 coordinate 52,960, forward strand.
TATAGTTTGAAATTGGGGCATCTCCACCTTTGTTCTTTTTCAAGCTCTGATGTGTCCAGCTTTCTCAGGATTGTTTTGGCCATTCAGGGTCTTTTCGTTCAATATAAATTTTAAGATTCAATTTTATTGTAAATGGTCTGTTCAGATTTCTGTTTCATCATAATTCAGTGTTGGAAGGTTGTATGTTTCTAGGAATGTATCCATTTCTTCTATGTTGCCCAATTTGTTGGTCTATAATTACTGATACTAGTGTCTTATGATCCTTTGTATTTCTGGCATCAGTTGTAACTTCAATTTCATTTCTGATTTTATCTGAGTACACTTTTTCTCTAGATGAGTCTACCCAATGGTTTATCAATTTTATCTTTTCAAATAAGTGGCTCTCAGTTTCATTTATTTTTCCTTTTTTTTTTTAGTCTCATTTATTTCTGCTATGATCTTTGTTATGTCTTTTACAAACATTGGGCTTTATTTTTCTTCTTCTAGTTTCTAGAGGTGTAAAGTTAGGTTGTTTGAGATTTTTCTTTTTTTATGTAGGCATTTATCACTATGAACCGCATGCTTAGAACTGCTTTTGTTGTGTCCCATAACTTTTGGTATGTTGTATTTCCATTTTCATTTGTATGAAGGTATTTTTTTTTGGTTTCCCTTTTGATTTCTTAATATATTAGTTACTCAGTAGTATGTTGTTTAATTTCCACATACTTTGGAATTTTCCAGTTTTCTTCTTAGTGTTCATATCTAGTTTCATACCATTTTGGTCAGAAAAGATGTTTGATATGATTTCAGTCTTATCAAATTTATTAAAAGTTGTTTTGTGGCTTAACATATGTTTTGTTGTGGATTATCTTCCTTCCAAATGCACTTGAGAAGAATGTATATACTGCTGCTTTTGGATGGAATGTTCTAAATATATTAAGTTCTATCTGGTTTAACATGTTGTTTAAGGCTATTTTCTTAAGAATTTCTGTCTGGAAGTTCTATTCATTGATTTAAGTGACATGCTTAAGTCCCCTACTATTATTGTAATGCTATTTTATTATAGGTCTGTTAATATTTGCTTTATATATTTAGGTGCTCTTATGTTGGATCCATAAATATTTACAAATGTTTTATCTTCGTGTTGGATTTTTCTTTACTATTTGTACCCATTTAGAAATAAAATAGTATCTACATTGGAGCCCTCCATACCTCATGCACTGAGAAGTGTAACCTCAAATGTAATGAACTCTTTTTTTTATATGACATAAACTTTTCAATTGAAAAATAGAGTCTCTGCTTCCATGATGAGTATTGCAGGTTTTAAAATTTTTCACTTCATCATTATGTCAATAGTTTTCACACTATATAATGATTCTAGAAGTTTAGAATTAAACTTTCTCTAACATATAATTAGGGATCCTAATTACCATCTACATATTGATTCATTTTATGGCAGCTTTAGTTGTTATAGGCAATTTGACCTTGTCTGAAATAAATGACTTTTCTTTTTCTTAACTATATCCCCTATGCAGCAAACACAGAAAAAGGAGATGGAATACTAAGTCCATGCAATGTATATGGAGATTAAGTAAAGGATTGGCAAAGTAGAAAAATTAAGGAACTATATTGCTTTATTTCAGGTTCTCTTTTTCTCTGTTTTAAACTCAAGGGCTTAGTAACCTTTATTCTCACCACTCAAGTGAAACCAGGAACAAATTCCTTGCACAGAGAGAAAGAGAAAATAGAGAACAGAAAAAAAGGAGGCAAATTTGTAGCCAAAATAGCAAGTAATAGTCTGGGGGAAATATCCTCAATTTTGTGTATTTATAGGTATTCCCTATGTATTCCCCAAAGATTTTTAACAAATGAAGCTAAGTTGTAGTGTTGCTATCTATTATATAGAAGTGTAAATCTTGAAATAATAAGATTCTGATATTCATTATAGATTTTTTAAAAAAGTGCTAAACCCGTTCAATATGATCCAGAATGAATTAAGATGAAACAGTAGTATCTAGGGCTTATTGGAAGAAAATTTCAGGTCCCAAAGACATTTGGACTCTTCTATTGATTCTGGTGGAAAGTGGTATTTAACATTCAAAAAGCAGAATAACTTCTCTCTATTTTCTGAGAAATAAAAAATGACTTAACTAATATGTCTCCTATATACTTTAAATTCTATGATGTTAATGAAATATCTTGATTGACAGGTAAAGAAGTGTTTGGTGATTGTAGCATAGTTAGTGAATGAGATTAATTTAAAACAATTAATATTTCCTGTGGCTATAAATAATAAGATTCATAGACACAGAAATAAATACATGAAGAGGGCTTTATAATATTTTAACATAAATACAATTGATTTGTGCTTTTGTTATTCTCTCAACTTCACAAAATCTTAAAATAGAGATAAAGATTTTAAAAACTATAAGGATTTGATATATCAAACAGCACATGTGCTTTCATATTTTCAGCTTATTTTATATCTAATATCTGCAAAAAATATTATTTTAATAAGTAATTTAATAGAATAGTAAGTAAATACTTTCTGTAACAGTATTCACCTAATTTGGCAAAATAAAATAAACATATAAATATAATTATTTGCATATTAAAAAGATTTTATTAAAAATCAAAATAATGTGTGTAAACAATTGATGCCATTACTTTCACTTGAAGTATGCTAATACTGAATTAGTGGAGTTAAACATTTCTCATTAGATTTATACTATGCTATAAGAATATACTGCTACCAGGTCCAGAGTTCATTAAAGAAATAATCAACTGAGAACAGATTTGAAATGGGACATATTTACCAAATAACAAAGCTTTTAAGCACAGATGTGCATAAAGAAATAGCTGGCTAACTATCTTTCTTTTTTTTTCTTTTTATTCTTTTTCACCAAAATGGAGTTTCTAAAATTTCAAAAACATCTGCCTTCTATCACACCAGATTATTTAAAAATAATACATTTCACATCAAGAAATTATCAAATCTACGTATAATGTCTTAATCACAATAAGGTTTAGCACTATTCCTTTAAAGGTCTAAATTTCAAATCTGAGTGTCCATTTCATAAATAAGCATTTGGGAGATAGTAAAAAATTCATTTGAATTTTTTATTTCTATACACTAAAATATTGATTGATTTATTAATATAGAATTGTTTACATCCATTGCTTCTCCTGGGAAAGTATGCCCTTAAAACTGATATTAGAAAACTGTAAGCTTAATCCTAAAAGAAATACCATGGAAGAAACTAAAACAGAGAAACAGATTTTACATTAGGGAAATTTAAAATTAATAATTATTGGCCATATGTGTATTTTTTTACAACTAATTGACCATGTGCTTAGGTTAAGATCTTCTTTTTTTGTTGTTGTTGTTGTCCAGAGTTTTATTCTTTTTATATATATATAATTTATTTTATTATCATTAATTTACAATTACATGTGCAATATTACGATTATTAAACTACCCCTTCATCAGGTCCCCCCCACCAACCCCATTACAGTCACTGTCCATCAGCGTAGTGAGATGCAATAAGAGTCACTACTTGTCTTCTCTGAGTTGTACTGTCCTCCCCGTGCCCCCCCAACATTACATCTGCTAATCGTAATGCCCCTTTTTCCCTCTTATCCCTCCCTTCCTGCCCATTTTCCCCAGTCCCTTTCCCTTTGGTAACTATTACTCCATTCTTGGGTTCTGTGAGTCTGCTGCTGCTTTGTTCCTTCAGTTTTTTTCTTTGTTGTTATACTCCACATATGAGTGAAATCATTTGACACTTGTCTTTTTCGGCTTGGCTTATTTCACTGAGCATAATACCCTCTAGCTCCATCCATGTTGTTGCAAATGGTAGGATTTGTTTTCTTCTTATGGCTGAATAATATTCCATTGTGTATATGTACCACATCTTCTTTATCCATTCATCTACTGATGGACACTTAGGTTGCTTCCATTTCTTGGCTATTGTAAATAGTGCTGCAATAAACATAGGGGTGCATCTGTCCTTTTCAAATTGGGCTGCTACATTCTTAGGGTAAATTCCTAGGAGTGGAATTCATGGGTCAAATGGTATTTCTATTTTGAGTTTTTCGAGGAACCTCCATACTGCTTTCCACAATGGTTGAACTAATTTGCAGACACACCAGCAGTGTAGGAGGGTTCCCTTTTCTCCACATCCTTGCCAACATTTGTTGTTGTTTGTGTTTTGGATGTTGGCCATCCTCACTGGTGTGAGGTGATATCTCATTGTGGTTTTAATCTGCATTTCTCTGATGATTAGTGATGTGGAGCATCTTTTCATGTGCCTGTTGGCCATCTGAATTTCTTCTTTAGAGAAGTGTCTATTCATGTCCTCCGCCCATTTCTTAATTGGATTATTTGCTTTCTGTTTGTTAAGGTGCATGAGTTCTTTATATACTTTGGATGTCAACCCTTTATCAGATACGTTTTTTATGAATATATTCTCCCATACTGTAGGATGTCTTTTTGTTCTACTGATGGTGTCCTTTGCTGTACAGAAGCTTTTCAGCTTGATATAGTCCCACTTGTTCATTTTGCTTTTGTTTCCCTTGCCCGGGGAGATATGTTCATGAAGAAGTTGCTCATGTTTGTGTCCAAGAGATTTTTGCCTATGTTTTTTTCTAAGAGTTTTATGGTTTCATGACTTACATTCAGGTCTTTGATCCACCTTGAGTTTACCTTTGTGTATGGGCCTAGACAGTAGTCCAGTTTCATTCTCTTACATGTAGCTGTCCAGTTTTTCCAACACCAGCTGCTGAAGAGGCTGTCATCTCCCCATTGTATATCCAAGGTACTTTTATCAAATATTAATTGACTGTATATGTTTGGGTTAATGTTTGGATTTTCTGTTCTGTTCCACTGGTCTGTGGGTCTGTTTTTGTGCCAATACCAAGTTGTCTTGATTACTGTGGCTTTGTAGTAGAGCTTGAAGTCAGAGAGTGTAATTCCCCCTGTTTTATTCCTCCTTCTCAGGATTGATTTGGCTATTCGGGGTCTTTTGTGGTCTCCATATGGAATTTTTAGG